>VZTB01002155.1:97196-124408 GCA_013397245.1 Thryothorus ludovicianus
TCTTAAAGTAGCTCATTCTTAAAAAATAACACCCCAAAAAAGTAATGTAGTCTATAACAAGAGAAATGGGTTTTGTCATGCAGAAAATAATTTTTCTTCCCGGGCGGTTATTTTCTTTTGTGACAAAACTACAAGAAAACCTGTTGTCTTGTGGGAAAAGTCTCAATAGCACAACAAGAGAAACTCTTCTCCTCAGGTGAATTGAAGTTAAAACTGTTTTCTTTAAAAGAGTAATAAACTGACTAGAAGTCATGAGTTTTATCTTTGCATTGTCAGTAAAAAAAGGGAAAGGTTATCTGGAATTTGGTTCTGATTATCTCATTACTATCATTTTCCTCTTTTAGCTTTGTTAATAAAGTTTTTTTTCTTGTGTGTTTTCAAGTTTAAACCTGCTTTTGTTTTCTTCCTTTTTTTTTAAATCCTATCTCACAATGAAAAAAATAAACCCTCCACAGTGTGAATTCATTATTTACTTTCTAAAACATGGAACATAAATGGACACATTCTTTATGCCCCAAATAGCTTCAGTTTGTGATTATACAGCCTCTGGTTGAGGAACAGTAGACAGGGAGCAGACTTTCCAGATTGCTTAAACTGTTTTGTACTATCTTGGAAATAGAACAAGTGTGTGTGTGACCGATTTTACTGACTTTGAGTAGAGCCAATGTACTTCAGCAGTAGAGATTATGATGGAGGAAGGGAATGCTACAGAAAGAGTTCTGTTGCTTCCAGAGCAGCCTCGGTGTGCTGTGAAAGACCTTGCAGTTCTCTCATGCCGTCTGTTCAGCCAGGCCACCTTGCATATCCCCATTTCAAATTTGCTCAACTAATCACTTACAAGCCAGAGACTTATTTAGAGATCAACTATTCCACTCAGTGAAGTCAGTCCTTTTAAGGTTGTAAAAACTATGTTACTGGAAAACATTTTCATACATTATTTAAAATGATACAATTTATTGTATTTGTGAAATTAAGAAAATTAAAATAATGAACATCTTCTTGCTTTTAATTTTTAACTTGACAACTGTACAATTACTTTTGAAGTTCCTTGGAATAAACTTGAGCACACATTAGCCTTCCAGGCTGAGTCTTTAAAATGAGTGAGATTATTACAGCATTGGAACTATTACAAGACTTCTTTTGACACAATATTTGATAAAATTTTATTCTGAAAAATTTCAGTTGTTTTTTAGGCTGTCATCCAAGCAGTGAGTTTTTTGCTTTTTCTATGACTTAAATTGCCACAAGCTTGCGCATATGTATTGAAGGAGTAAGAAAATATATATCTGCAAATTTATTATTTAAAATGTACATAGGACAGAACATCAGATTTATTGGGTTATTTTTATTTTTCAGTTGCAAAAAAAAACTTTCATTCTATTTTGACATACATGTTTACCTTATTTAGTGAGAGCTGTACTAGTAGACCCAAAGAACAATGTCCTCCTTTAATCCACAATACTTTTCATCCTTACATGATACAACTGCCATTGTGAATTATACTGGATAATTTCTGTTGCTTGCTGTATGTGTATAGTTGCACAGAGGTATCATATGTTGGCCAATGCATTGCAAAATATATTTAGCAAGAATGGTAGGATGTTGTGCCTTCTTTTCATTTTAAGTGAACCTGCTTAGACATATATTTTAAAGTCAGAAGTATTTTGTATGTATTGGCTGATATTGTTTGGCAGATTTTTTGAGGACCAAGTTAAGACCTGTTCTGTCTGTGTTATGTTAGGAACCCTTGCTTAGATTCTTGTGAATGTATAAACTCACCGAACTTTCCAATCATGCCAAGTTACTTGGATTCTAATGCAAAGCATGTCTTCTCTGTGATTAGACTGCAAAAAAAGGAAAAAAAATCTCTTTTTGATGTATTTGTACTGCTGGAGTAATTTTTTCCTCAGGGAGCCAACTTCTTTCTCCCTTGCATCATTTCTGTGCTGGTTATTTCTTTATTGATATTTCTGTAATATCCTATTGACTAAGTAAAATGAAAGTCAGCATTCTCAAAACTAAACTAGTTGATTGAAAATGTGTTTAATCAGATAAACATTTTTAAAATTCAGCATGAATGTGTACTTCACGTATTATATGGTTCTCTTGCTCTTGAATGAACCTAACTAGAGCACTACATGTCCTGTCAGAAAAGAGGTGTATTTTAGATATTTGGATATTAAACAAGCATAGATGAGTTTTGGATGGGACTGCTGTGTCTCAAGATAGAAGAAAAAACCAAAGTAGATGCTGGTGGAGTATGTTTTTTTTCATGTTGATTGGTTGGTTTGAGGAAAGCTTGAAGAAACAAGAAAAATGCTGGATTTTGAGTGTTTCAGTGTGGAATTATGGCCCTAATTGCTTGCCATTCATATGGATTTTAAAATTTCTAATATGTAAAAAACTACCTTTCATTTTTATTTCTTTACCAAGTTTCCTCAGGTAATAGTAATAGTCAAATAAGTTACCTCTGTGCAAAAGCCCAACATCATACTAGAAGTGTGGAGAAAGTTGATGAACATTTGAAACACTTAAGAAATGGAAATTCCAGAGAAAGGTAATTGCTACAGACCAAATCTGTCTCTTTCCTATTTTGTAGAAGTCTCTAACAGGAAAGATTCTGTCTCAGTGGTTTTTAGTGGATGATACTTTGTAAGAGGCTGAATATTTCAGCCTCTGGCATTGTATTGAAGCGTGTCTGAAAAGCACTATTACATTTGCATGCTATGCAGAATTTTATTCTTTCCCTGTTTCTAATCTACTCTCTCACATGCACACTTAAACTCACCTGTTCTATGGATAAGAGCCCAACATACAGAAGGATGCGTGGATTAAGGCTTGTACTTGATGCAGAATTGAAACTTGCAAGTGTCTTTTTAGGTCCTTGTACCACATCGTGTGCTACAACTTTTTTCTTAAAAAAAAAAGTAGTTCATGATGAGATTCAGAAAGATTAATCTATAGAAAAGTGACAGGTTTAATTTTGACTATTTATATATAATTTTGTCATTATTTAAAAGGATGTGTCTACTTTTTTTCTGCACTAAAAATTCCAGTGCTAAAATATAAAGGCAGTTGTTTTCTAAAAGATTCTAAATCCAAACTTGTTTTCAAGATTTATTTTTAAATTCTCAACATTAGTATTGAAATATTTAGTTTACTTTATGAGATAGAAAATGAGAGTTGTCACACACATTTTGAAACTTCAGTACAATTACCATACAAGACAAGAATTTTGTCTCTTGATAGGCTGAGGAGATTATTTTTAATTGATAAAATAATAGCATTACCTTTGCTACTGATAATTTTTGATTAGATGTAATTTTTTTTCCTGATGGCCATCATTATTGACATGATTATTTTTGTTGATTCTGAACTGTGGAACTGAATCATGCTTATTAACTAATTTTATTTATGCTTTATCTTTGATAGAATTATATTTTGGGCAGATTTGGCAAAAGTTGCATGTAAACAAGAAGTGTGGGATGTCTGTCGTGCAGCATGTAGATTTTGCCTCTTGTATGATGATATTTCATTTAGGGAGGCAACAAAGCATAAAAAAAGTAAGTGACAAATTATTTTCAATGTTGTAAGAAACTTTTTCATTATTTATTAAAGTTACTAAAAGGAATCAGACAATAGAATTTTCTTTCCTCCCATTTCCAAAAGTTCCTTGAGTTTCTTTTTTTTGCATGTGTCCGTACAGGGATTATTCTTTCTACTTTCAAATCTAGAAATCAATTGTGATGTTTTTTTGTAGGAGCCATACTTTGCCATTAGAAGTGTTTCACCAGTGCTGTACAGAAGCACTTCTGTGAAATACATCTACCTGTCTTAAGAACACACGCAAATTCCCTAATGGTCATCTAGGTCCGTATCGTTCATGCCTGATGGAGCTGTAGAGAAATGGGTTGTTAGTAATTTTGTGTGAGGCTCACGTGTTGACCTTTTTTACCCTGTAATCCCCTATTAGTGAGTGGTTCCTCTGAGGTATCCAACACTGTGCCTTGTTCCTTGAGGGTGTGCTGGAAGCCTAGAACATGTTACAGAGTTTTTAACCTGGGGAAGAAGCACTTTGAAATCATTCTCTGCTTGCTGGCTTTTAAAGTAGGTTTTGTCAGGGAGTTCATGAAACTCAACATTTAGGAATAGATGAAATGGTTTTTCTTTTCATTAGCCAAAGTAAATTGAACCTATTCCATATTGTTTCCAGGGACAAAATAGGACATCAATTTGCTGGTTTTCTTGCACAAGTTTTGCATCTTCAGACTACACATGTTCAGTCTAAGTCTTCTTTCCAAACAAAATAAGGGAAAAATAAGTAGGTTTAGCAGAAAGTGAAGGCAACCGAGTGCCAAAAGTGTCATGAATAGAAACTGGTGTATTCTCAAAAACTTTGTGTTTATATTAAAATAATCTTAGTCCTTTCTATTTGTCATTAAACCAAAGAAAAAGAATGCTAATTTTTTCACTTTATCCTGTGTGCATTACCACAAAGTCAACCCAATCCATGATTCAAATGCACAAAGACTTTTGCCTCTGCGTAATTCAGTTCTGTGCCCCGCTTCCATTAATGCTATAGAATTGAACTAGAGGCCATGGAGTCTATTCACACTGAAATTTCAGTATGCATATTATGGCTGAAGCAAGTTATTTGCTGCAAATATTGAAGGTTATGTACAAATGGAGCAAAATGTCAGGTAACAAATGCCTCAGCACTGCTTGAGGACAGGTTTTGAGTGCAATAAAAGGTACTAAAGAAAAAGTTAGTTGCTTGAAGTAGTTAAAAGTCTTTTCTTGCTAACTATTCCTTGTGAATTTAAAAATACGTAGGGATTTGTAAATTTTAAAATTAAGATGATAATTTGCGTGGAAAGAATAATGGGTTTATTTATTTTTAGCACAGAAGAACAAAGCTAATGCAGCTATCATGGTTGATGGTCAAGGTGACAGCTCATCAGAAGAATTGCTATCATTGCTGCCTGCTAAATCCTTCTCTTTTGAAGCAGATTTACTCAGAATACTAGCAGAAATAAGATTCATTAACGCAGAGGTAAAGTAATTATTTGTTTAGTTTTGTTTTATATACCAATCTTGAAGCACTGGAATTTCGAGTTTAGTTATTTCCTATCTCCCTAGGAAGTAAAGGAAGAAGTGGTTTCATGAAAATTTTTGACTTCTGACATTACATTTCTGGAACCTTGAAGTTCCAGCATGTGTTAAAAACTTACTTATATAAATTATGGGCTTTTTCTCCATGTAATTAGTTAGTAAAATTAGCTGTAGACAATTTTAAGCTTATGAAGTACTAAGCATTGTATTTCATATTCTTGTGCATGCCTTACAACATTTGAAAAATCATTTTGTATTTTTAATTTTTGAAGAGGTAACAGCACTAATATGAACTTCTAGTCTGTTTCTACAATGATAGCCTGGCTAGAGAGTTTATTTTTCTGTGTCTTTTCAGGCGACTGTTCATTTATTAAGATTGCAGGGAATCAAACTGAATGATCATGCTGTACCTCCAGAAGCTACATACCAGTGTTGTCCAGGATATGTTTCATATCTTCCTGAAAGTGATCCAGAATGGAAAACGTACAGGTGCTTCTTTGCAATATATATCAAGACCAAGCAACTCTTAACAAATCATTATTATTAGACATCTATGGCAAAGTAAAATTGTCACCAGATTCATTTTTTTTGTAGGTAGTCATGGGAAATGGAAAAAAGGATCTAAAAAATAGTTGGAAATATTTTTTCTTAGGTTTCCTTTCATTCTGGAGTGTGGATTTTATTTTTCATTTAACATTTATTTATCTGAAACTAGAAGCTAGTATTCAAGCTGAAAAACGATTAAATCGTTTGACACTTAGATCATTAAATTCTATATTTAAAAATATGTTTCCCCTAATCAAAAAGCTCTGTTTGCCTTGCTTTATAGTTCCTACATACATAATGATTTTGAAGTACTGAATGCATTTGATTAATTATTCCAGTTTGCACATCCAACCACTTGAAATGAATTTGGGAGAGTCAAATGTAGCAAGTACTGTTTTTTACTAGTCTGCCATAATTATTTCTTGTGAAGGAGAAGAGGGGGGAAAGAAATTTCTGAAGATGATGCTTAGACTCCTGCTGTTCACATTCATAGTAATAACAGCCTTATTATTGCAGTGGTCCTGTCCTGTGAGAGCAGGATGGCAGAGTTGTGTCCCTAGGTGTGTTCATTAAGTCTGAAAATTAAGTAAAGTTTCTCATACCTTTTTCTTCTTGCAAATGTTCAGTAGAATGGGAAAAATTATAAACTGATCAGAGCCAAGGCGCAAAGAACATGAGAATTCTGTTCCAAAATTTGCTGCTAGCTATTTTTGAGTTTACCTAATTAGATTTAAAACCCTAAGGAAAAAAAGGAATTTGGTCTGGTACTGTGTCCTGTACTATTTTTAACATGGTAATACCCAGTATCAGTTTGTGCTTTTGACTTTATGACTTCATAACCATGGCAATTATGTATGATCATTCAAGACTGTATTTTTAGTATTTTTTTTTCTATGTAATGGTACATTTTGATAATTAAGTAAGAAAATGAATTTATTAAAAGAAAGTCATTGCATGGACTGTGAAAAAAATGTTATTCTATTTAAAATGATTACAGCATTTCAGAGGTTCTGGAAATGTCTTTGAGTACAAGAACACGAGCAGTTTTGAGTAAAAAAGACAAGTCCTTAACTCTCAGATGGCATGCCTCACTTATTGATATTCAAATAGAGCATTGACATGGTTATTTAATAATTTCTGGCACTGATGGATGGATTCATACATTCATTTAAAAAGCCTGAACATGTGGATGAAACGTGAACCATAGACAGTGTTTTTTAAGCTAATGGCATTTGAATGTCAGAGACTACTCATTTTATATTGATACTACTTCCTTTTCTGAACCATCTTCTTGTCGAAGTAAAGTATAAGTCAATGGACGAGAACTTAATAAATACAACTGAAAAGTAATTAAATTGTTGCTCTTGTCGTTGGTTGAGATGTAGTACTGCTTATTTGACCTTATGATAGAATTCCTTCTGGTGTTGAAGCTTTAGAATAACAGCTGCTTTATACTAATTTTATAGTTTATGGATAGACAACTTATCTCGGTATGCTATGGAAAACTTCCTACGTGCAGCTGAAATAGGAGAAGAATTGAATGAAGCCTGGATTGTTCACAATGCTGTGGTGTATATCTTAAATTATAACAGACATATGATTTCTTCAGGAAGACAGAAGGACATTATTGAGTATCTACAGACTCTTCTTGGTGCCATCAAGACTGTTGGTCATGATGGGTAAATTTAGATGTTTGGATATGAACATACTGTTTTTTTCTAAAACACTGAAAATATTATTGCCAAATTTGAAAATCACTTTATGCTGTGAAATATCTATTGCTAGCTTTTATTGTTAGTGAAAGAGCCATGGAATATATAGAGTAGCTCAGGAGGTAAATTGTGAAAATTAAACGTTTATTCTTTCTATTTGTTCTTTGTTACTATACACTGAAAGCCATGTTCACTTTAGACCAATAAATATTATTTTCTCTTCAGTTTGGAATAGCAACATGTGCTTGCAAAATAGCATTTTGTTTAGTTAGTCAGAAAATTGGGAAAATTCTGTTAGACTGAATTTGCACAACAGCTCAAAATGCATTTCCTTGCTGTCAGTTCTCTGAACTTGAACTAATTTGTAAATATAGTTCATTGCAAATATTTCTAACCAGTGTAAGGTGATCACTGCTGGTTCTGAAATAAAAGAAAGTAGAAAAGAAAAAAATAAAGAGAATGTATTCATTAGTAGACCATGAAAGTGGGAACATAACTTCCACAGCGATTTAGAGAAATCCTGTTCTGCAGTAAATTCAATGGGAGAATGATTGACCATTGTGGAGTAGATACTCTGATCAAAGTCTGACTACAGGACAAATTTTAGATATTTTAGATTTTTTAGGTATTTTATTTAGCTATTAATTTTACAGTGACCTCATCACTAGGTAGAATAAGGACCAGCAGCAAAGAAGTCTCTTTTAACAGTACTGAGGAATGAAATCTAAATTTCAGTTTGTGCAAAAATGAAGACTGGTAATACTTGCTTATTAATTTTGATACTTACATCAATATGTACTAGCAATAATCTCTTAGATGTAATCTGGTTCATATTTTCTCAATAAAGAAAAGGGAAATCTCAGCTTGGCAATGGATTGGCATGATAGCCTTAAAAAATATGAAGGGCTTGGTTTAGGGTACTTTTTTAGAAAATAGTTACTCTTTTCGTATATACTCATCAACAAAAAGTTGTTTTAAATGTTGATCTGGTGTATAATTTTTTTTTTTCTGTGATGAAAGGGACGCTTTAGTTACAGAAAGAGTGAGAAAAATTGTTAACTGAAAATTGATTCCAAGTTTTGTAGTTTTAATCATTAAACTGCTTTACCAATGGGCAGATATTTTTGGGTAATATTCATAATTTTGCTTTCTAAGAAAAGACTAGATTTTCAAGTAATGCTTACTTCTTAAAATCAATAACTTTATTCCTGCCTTTTATTTTGATCTGATGTCGTATATACTTCCGATTTTTGTTTTCTTCTGCAGAAGTACTGAAATTTTACTGATGTTATGTAATGCTTTGGCTCGAGGCCTAATTATTTCTTGGATTCCAAAGCCAAAACCTGCTGAGAAGAAAGAAGGTACAGTAATAGAGAGTAGCAGAAAAGCTGCAAAGAAACAGGAAAAAGCAAGTGTCATCCAGTCTTCTTCATTAGATCCTAGTGGCCTTCCTGACATCAAAGCTGCTTTAGAGGTACAAACCCTTGATTTTTTTGTAGTCCCTTTCATTCTGCTGTCATATATTACAATTCTTATAAATTCAATAATAGAATTTTTTTTAAAAAAAAAGCTACCTTCTTTTGCAGTTTCTTCCACCACAGATCCTCCCCAAATGCACACTGTAGCTCCTTACCAACTTGGGGCTGAGGACCGTAATTTCTATTTGCCTTGGGTTGACTTAAAGGAGATGTTGTTAGGCTTACAGATGCATTTGTAATAATTTAAAAATAACTAATGGATAGCATGTTCTATACAAGAAACTTTCCACATTCTCCTGTGTTTCACATTTATTCTTTTTCTTCTTGGTGTTTAGATTTGTGAATTTGCCCTAAATGCAATGACTGGAACCACACCTAAGGAAAAAATCTCTATTGCTGCACAACAACAGATCATTGCTACCTGGGTGAAGGCAAAGCAGTTAAATCAGCAGCAGATCAGACATCAGCTTGGCACTCAGGAGGAGGTATGATTTCCCTGAAATCCTGCATAATGTTGAAAGTTTACAAAGAAAATTTAAATTCATTTAATAATGAAATTATCAAGGTGTTATTTTCTTCTGTATATTTGATCAGAATGTGAAAGTAAATTTTGGCCTTACAAATTATAGCAAATTTTTCACATCGAGTATAGCAGTGAGTCTTCATTTCTTAACTCTCTGTTGTTAGGTGCCATGGTGATGTTTGTCATCTGATGACTGTGGAGCAAAATTGATTTTGAATTCAGAAATGTAAAATAATAAAATGACGGCATTAAAAGTGTGACACAAAATCAGCTATATTTATGTCAACATTTACTATGACATCTTTATATACATAGATTTTTAGACCTAGACATCTCTGAATGTTAATTTTCTATTTCTGCTTAGAATAATGTTGAAGCACAAAATCCTCTGGCAAGAACTCTTGTTGGTCTGGAAATGTATTCATGTAATGGCTTGGGTCTTACGGACTTCACTGTTCCTAGCTTATCTCAGGTATTTTGGGTTTTTTTTATAAGCTCTTGAGTTTTAAGAAATTGTGTACTATGAATTTGATTTCAGATTCTATTTTAAATAGAGTTTAAATTATTTTTGAAACTTTTATTGTACCATTATTTTCTTTTACCAAGAGATTAAATATTTATGATGGGAAGGAGATTTTTGTGACGGAATAATTTTATTTATCCAAAGACCAGATAGCATTAGAATGTAAGTATTAGGTTTATGGCTTGTATTGCTCTAGCAGATTGTTTCAGTAGCCATCAGATGAGCCTAATGGGTTCAGGTGAATTCTGTTCAGAACCGTACTTCTAACCTTTCATTTTTGTTCTGGACAAAACTCAATAGAAGTATAAAGTTGTTTAGGTTAGAAAAGCTCTCCAAGATCGTGGAGTCCAACTGTTCCCCCAGCACTGCCAAGGCCAAGTGCCACATCCACACAATTTTTCAATTTATCCAGGGATGGATATCAAGCACTGCCCTGGGCAGCTGTGCCAGGGCTGGAAAGCCCTTTCAGTGAAGGAATTTTCCCACTATCCAACCTAAACCTCCCCTGGTGTGACTTGAGGTTGTTTCCTCTTGTCCTGTTGCTTGGGAAAAGAGACTGACTCCTCCCCGGCTCCAGCCTTATTTCAGGTAGTTTTACAGAGATTTGGGTTTGTATCAGAAGCATTCAATATTTCAACTGAAAACTTCACATGACGTGAATTTACCTTCGACAGTTGCAAGGTAGAACGCAACTACACTTGGTTACTGTTGATTGACGGTGAAATGAAACAAGCAAGTTGCCACGACAACCATGAAACTACTGCTCGCAACTAGGACCTGGTACCTGATTCTAATTGGTCTACAGATTTATGTAAAATATTATGAGTTAACTTCAGCTATCACTTCACTGGTGTAGTTTTGTATAACAATGTTGTAGTATCTTCGTTTGGACCAATGCATTAGCAATTACCACTGTCCTAAAAAGATGGAACTTTGACATGTACAAAAGAAAGGAAATGAAAACATTTAGATCCTATAATGAAACTGTATATGAAATTATCAGTAACTATCCATATATGTGTATATGTTTAGGTTGGAAAAGACCTCTTAAGATTATGGAGCCCAAGCTCTCCCAAGCTACCAGAAAAGTAACAGCATACACAGCAACTACTTATTACAGTTACTGGTTGTTGCAAAACCACTTCTATGTCCCATTCTTACTTTTGTCTTAACTAAAACAGGCTCTGAATTTTGAAAGTACTGTTTCATTGATTTTTGAAAGATGATGGACGACATAGAATAAGTCCTGGCAGATGCTTGTGGCCAAAAGGCATGGACAATTACTGCTGAATTTGCACACACTATAATAATGCTTACTTCGCAGTGAATGAGGCCTCTCTCTTGTATATTTTCATTGTACTTGTAGCTCTTTCATCTTCTAGATGGCTTTATCACATACTTGTTCCGTGCCCAGGTGGGTTGTAAGGAAGATACAGCTGTAAGCATGTAATTGGTGGAGAAAAAAAAGCATATAAAATCCTGTAATTGAAACTTTTTTATTATTATTTTTTTTAATCCCAGTTAGTAAATTTGGCTTTAGAATGCAGTTGGTCAGATTCCTTAGTGGAATTGCAGACACTGACACGACTTACATATTTTGCGTATGTATCACAAGACCACGAAAGAGTGATGACTTGTTCCAAAAGGATCTTGGAATCAGATGAGAATTTTGTCCACAATAGAAATATTAAGAAATATGGCGTGTAAGTACATAGACTTTTGTATATATGGTAATGTACTTGGACTAGATTTTGAAGGAAGTAAAGAGGGTAAATGTGTCTGGTCAAATAATCAAAAAATGGAAGAATCTTTTTTCCAAAAAAATGGTGCAGTTAGAGATGAAATGAAAGTAAGAGGCTGTGGGAGGTCCAGGCTGTGGCTCTGGACCCTGTTCAGAAAGATAGATGAAGCTTGCTCTCCAGCTGAGTCAGAAGCTTGTGCATCTCTGTGTTTGGGTGTCCTCCTGGGAGCACTGCTGCTCTGAAATGATCTCTGGCAATTGTAGTATGTTGATACTTTTATAACGTCTAAGCAGAAAATAGCTGATTCTACTTCTTTTGCTGGTGCAAATTTTTACACACTGAGGGGCTACATAGTTCATGGACCTAGTTGGAGCTGGGGCTGATGAAAGACGTGAGCAGCTCCTGTGTTCCAGGCTCTGCTGTCAGGTAGTCTGACAGCACTATAATTGCCACGTATGCATATGGCTGCAATAGGAATCTAAGTAAATCCTAAGTAAGCCCAATCTCTTACTTAACTGATACTTTGGAACATGGCTTTAAAAAAAAAAAAAAAAAAAAAAAAAGAAAAAAGAAAATATAAAGGGTTTTTCTTGTNTATATAAATGGATTTACTTGTGGAGTCCTTTATTATTAAAAAAAAAAGTGATACCCTTTGAGCCTTCTATTTTTAAAAATAATTTCTTTCAAAAATAGGAAATTTGAAACAAATATGAAAGATTTCAGTGACAATGTCGGGTTCATTTTTTTTTTCTCTGCAAAATAATTGAACTCATAAAAGCAGTATTCTGTTCCTTGAAACTCGTAGTTGTTTTCTTCCTGGGTTCAAATCACGTAAACCCAAGTTAATGTCAAAGTTTCGGAACTCGGCAGAGGCTGAGGGGCGCCCCCTTGCGGACACGAGCCGTGGCTGCACGCGGCTCCTCGCGACAGCTCCTGCGATGGGAATTATTCTTTTCTTTATACTGTTCTTTTCTTACGGAGTTGCTATTAGCCAATGGCATTGACTAGTGGTATAAACTTATTAGTGTATTATTTTAAACTGATTAACTCTGGGACTGAAATCTACATTGTTTTCTTCTACATGTAGTAGAGTAGGATCCATACCAATTTCTCCAGAGCCCTGGGCATGCCTTACTGGACACAAACATGACAAATCCCAAAACTGAGTATCAAAAATTGTCTAATTTTCCTGATTTCTGTTTTTCATTGCTTGATGTATAAGTTCAATTTTGGCCTAATTTTTTTTTTTATTTTATGTACAATAGTGAAAAATAGAGAGAAAACTAAAAATCGATGTTGTTTCTTTGCTAAAAAAAGTAGTTTTTAAAAATCAATTTCACAACTATTTTCATTAGAAGTGTGAAAAATGTATTTTAGTCTACCTTTACACAAAATACTCCGTTTTTGAAATATTTTCTAATATTAAAAGAAAACTATAAAAGGATTTGTAACTTCCAAAGCAAGGGACATCTATATAGTAGCAACTTGAATATATCATTAATAGGAATTGGTATCATCTTAGCCTGTATGATGTAGCACTTCTTGAAATATTTGCCTTTATGCAGGCTTGGTAACAGGATAAGACAAGAAATGTTAAGCACTACAGCCTGTATACAAGGGAAGAGCATAATGGAAAATCTGTCTGGAAGAAAACATCTGCGTGTAGCAGCATCAAAAACCTTTGTTAAGAGTGCCAGGTATGTTTTATGTTGAGAGAAACCTAATATAAAACAGAACTAAAATTTAATTACAGTTTTGGGGGTAATCATATTTTCTCCCAAGACTGAAAAAATCAACATAGTTATATGTTGAAATGTTTAACAAAGGATTTGACAGATTTTTGCACTTTAGAAAATTTATCAGCTGCTTTCCACATAGCTGACCTTGTAGTGTCATAGGATCATCCCACCCTCAGAAGGGATCTAGTTCAGACTCTGCTCAAAGCAGAGCCAGCCCGGGGCTTTGTCCAGTGTGCCTGTGAAAACCTCAGGGAATGGAGACATGCAGCCTCTGTGAGTAACCTGCTCCCTGTGTGCCTCTACTCAAGGGGGGCAATTCTGAGCCTTTCTCATTTGAAATTATGCCTGTTCTTGCTTGTCCTTCCACTCACTGGGAAGAGCCTGACTGTTGCTTCTCAATAACTGCGTTAGGTTATTGAGAAACTTCTCCTTGTTACGTGTCCCAGACTAGCCCTCTTCTCCAGGCAAGTGCAGTCCAGTGCCTGGATTATCTCCGTGGCTCTGCCTGAGCTCCTCGTGGTTTCTCCATGTCTGGTGTGTACTGGGGGCCCTAGAACTGGATGCAGCAGTCTGTGTGTGATCTAAAGAGTGCTGTCTAGAGGGTGATTAGATTGACAGTTTCAAAAAATGTATTTTTTTAAAAACAGTAGCAGTATTCAATTGGTGATTCCATTACACCAATCTACAATTTTTCACTAAAATGCCAAGCTTTTTCTCACTCAGATGAATACCGTGTTGTGTCACAGTCTGGAGGATTATTAACTTATATTAATTCAAAGTATCATTTGCATGAAATATGCTCAAAGCAATTTGAATGCTGCTAGAGGCATTTGGGGCATTTGTTTGTGTTACAATGGTACTGTACTGAGTAAAATCCACACTATATTAACAATTACTGTGATTTATTGTTTAATGTTTTTTAGAATGAGAAATTAGCATAATAGGAAGCTAAAAAAATTACATTATTCCAATGAGAACATCTTGAGGAGTTTCTGCTATTTTTTAATGAATGCTCTTGAGCTAAGGTTATGCAGATATACAGTAAAATCATTAATATGCTATTTATTTACTCCTAGTTTTACTGAGTGTGTGAAGTTTTTTGGTATATATAAATGGAAAATAACTTTTTTATGAAGCTCTTATGTGAAGTCCTCGTTGCTGAGGTGATCCATAGATCAGCTAAACCCAAGTGTTCCTAGAAATAAAATTCTTTATTATCACTAAGGTGTGGTTCTTGTCCTTACTAAGTTCTGCTTGCCTTTCTTCAGGTATGCTGGTGAAGCTGGAAATTACTCCCTTGTAATGTTTGCAGCTAAGCACTTTTGGAATGCATGTTTACCTTTGCTAGGCTCACCACATGACAGAGAACAGTTTAAAGAACCTACTGAAATAATTCTTAGGAATATAATTAAAGCAGAATCAAAAAACAAACAGGTAAGAATTTCTAACAGGTATTGCTTGTTTTTAGTGATCAGTGCTGATGGTAAAGAAACTTTAAGTTACCTTTCCTAAGAGACAAAAGTGACTTATTTGTCATAAACACATTTCTAATTTCTTACCTGCAGTCACATACTCTTATATTCCATTTGGTGATTCTTTTGTTTTTGAGCAATTGTCAAACTCACAACAATTTTCTGCAAAGTGTGTTGCTGTCTGATTTTCACTGTAGTGCTTCACTTCATGAAGCTTACAAAAAAGAATTTTTAGAAAATATTCAAAATCCAGGAAAAAAGCCACTTCTGGCAAGTATGATAACAGATCTGGAAAATATGGTAATAGATCCTTAAACACTAACTCAGAAAAAAAAATGTTGCTGATTTAAAGTTTCTCCCACCTGCAGACTCAAATTTTTTCTACCTGCAAAAAGAAAGTTTTACTTTACATATCTTCAGGTTTTTAACAGACTGTTTAGGACTTTTTCAGTAGGAAGGAGTTAAAATTTAGACTGTGCTAGGAATTTGTGATAAAATTAAATACTTGTTGATTGTGAACAGCACATGTAATCCAAAGAAGTCATCCCCTTGAAACAATATGCAGGTGATGTGTGTCACTTCTCACCAGGTGGATTTTCTTCTGCACACAGAAACTTCCATGCCCATTTATATATTTTCTTACTTCAAAACTCCATGGAGCTTATCCATTTCACTTTCTAGATTTGATTTACATGTCAATGAAGCTGCTACGAGTTTTCCTGTACATTTCCATGGGCACAATTTCAATTAGCACTTTTGCATTCAAGCTTAGTGGTACAAATATGAGATCATCAAACAAGATAGTACAAGAAGAGAAATCTTTATTTTGATTTCTTGTCAAGCCATGTATAGATCACAGATAATCAGTGATGGTGACTGGTCTGCTTATTCTGGGGGTGTAGGAACTGATGAGTACTTGGAATATGTACTTGGAAGCACAGTGATAATTTTAAGTTTAATGAACTTGACAGTGTTTAGGCAATTATAATAGTAATTGCCCATAGACACAGTCCTAATGTTTGTTATTTGTATAGATATATTTAAAATTGATAAAAATGAACACTTCATTATGTGTATATAGTTAACTCCACCACAGCATAATTTCAGAGTGATTCCTAATAAGTGCTATTAAAAAGCAATTATATGTTGATACTGAAAAATTGCAGCTATGGGTAGCATAGTTATTGTTGTGTTTACAAATGTTAATAATTCTGATGAGTTAGAAATGAGTGACTTCTGATAGTAGTTAGGAAAAAAATTCCTGTTAACAGAGTGCTCTATATTTGATTATTTCTGGAGTTACTGAGTTTTTAAAATAGATACACGCCGTAGTAACCATTGTAAGAGGCAGGAACTGGTCTCCAGTGATTCTTAAAGCCAAGATAACTAGTCAGTTTTTAAAAGCAGTCACATCTGGAGAAGAATACACCAGCAGACATCCAGATTTTCATCTGCCAGTACTCACAAATCCTTCACCGCAGGACTGCTCCCGTTTCACGCCCCGGGCTGCACTGATCACTGGGGTTTGCCCTGGCACAGGTGGAGGACCTTGCACTTGATCTTGTTGAACTTCTCAAGGTTGCCTTGGGCCCACTCCTTGAGCCTGTCAGTCCCTCTAGGTGACATCCCTTCTCCCTCATCAGTCAACCACACCACTCACCTGGGTGTCATCAGCAGATTTGCTGGGAGTGCACTCAATCCCCTTGACTATGTCAGCAATGAAGATACTGAACAATTTTGGTTTCAGTGTCCCTGGTATTGGTATCCCTTGAGGAATACCACTTGTTACTGGTTTCCAGTGGATATTGAGCTTTTTGGACATTGAGCTAGTGACTGTAACTCTTACCCATCTAACAGTCCATCCATCAAACTTCTATCTGTCCAACTCAGAAGCAACAAAGTTAGGGGCCACCATATCAAAGGCCCTACAGAAATCCGAGCAGATGACATCTGTAGTTCTTGTCCATTGATGTAGCCACTCCATTTTCAAAGGCCACTAAATTAGACAAACTTTGTGCCTTCATGGAAATAAATGCTAATTCTACCAAATCTGATAAATCCTTTATGATGTTAATGTAATACTTACCCAAAGGTTGTATCTATAGCTTAGTTAACTTCTTAGCATCATCCTATATATATTTAATGGTTAGTGTGTCATATATGGATGTATTTGAGAAACAAGACAGTGAAATTATCTTTGGAGAATTGTGATGTAGAGGAGAGGGAAACAGCAAGTCTCTGACCTTTAGGTGAGAATTGTGGTAGTCAAATTTTCACAGATAAAGAGTGGAGCCTGATTTAGGCAGGGGTGTAGGCAGAGAGCTCTGTAGGGTCTCTGCCAATCTCATCTACTTTGTGATTCTCTGAGAGTGCTTCAGGATTTAATGTTATTTAATGAGTGTAAGTGATTGAATATTACTAAGTCTAGTTATTTTTGTATTGGGCTTGTATTATAGGACTCACTCTGGAGAAATGCCTGTGGCTTTCATCTGGTCAAGAAGCCATTTAGGTTACAGATTACTGTTCATAATAATGATATGGACTGTTCACAGACAAAACAAAAGTTCTATAATACTTAGAGATATATGTTAACTGAAATATAAAGTGGGTTTTTTGTTTTGTTTTGTTGAGTTTTTTGTTTTGTTTTTCTTCCTTTTTTTAGGAAAATAACAATGCATGTCCTTTGCATCAGTGGATTACAAAGGATTTTCAAAATATTGGTTTATCAGTTGGATACTCTCTCCCAGGCATGTTCTTCCTTCTGTTGATCTGGTAACAAAAGAAACCCCAATGTTTTGTAATAATTATTCTAATTCTGCAGTATATTAATAAATCATTTGAATATACTTCAAAGGTTCTGAGGAAGATCTGACATTAAGAACCTCCTTATATGCTCTATTATTCCACATCTGTGCTGATAAAGCTGACTGGGAGACAGCACTAAAACTCCTGGATGAAGCTATTCAAGTTTTGCCTCAGACAAGACATAAACTGTAAGATGGTTGACTTATTTTTATTAAAATAAGCATCTTGGTTCTTGAGAAGTATAAAACTTCTGAGTATTTTTTTATTTTGTATTGAGAAAATATTAAGTTTACTTTTTAGCAGCCTGTCCTTGCAACACAAAACACTCTTGTGTCTTTTCCATGGAAAAGACACATAGGTAATGCTTTTTATCATTAATCTACTACTAATATTTGTAAATTTAATTTTTAAAAAACTTCTATACAAGTAATATCTTACTTCCCAAGTAAATACATGCATGAAATGCAGCTATATAGCACGTGCAGAAGCTTTAGTGTTCTTAACTGCAAACCCATCTTTATTAACTGGAAACTAAATTACCTAAGGTACTGTTTACATAATCTTATCTAAATTGGTTTCATGCCCTTTTATGCCAGTTTATAAGCTTTGCATCTTTAGGTATATGTGTCTTACTCACAAAGTTGCTTTACAGGTACAGATGCAATTTATGATCTGTTTGATCTTTCTTCTAGGCTGATTTACAAACTTATGGCTACAGTGAGGGCAGAATCAGGATGCAATTTTATGATGGCCATGCAGAAATTCAGTCATGAAAGTGAAGATTATTTGTCACATATGTGGCGACACTTGGTAACAGTCTCCAGAAGTATTGTTGGACAGTTAAGCTGTTTTCAAAATGCAATCATTGCTTTACAGGTTTGTCAGTTCTTACTGTTTGTTCCCATGCTGATAGGATAATGTTTCTCAAGTGATTCATAGGACTGCAAATTCCTGAATGGGTTGGGAGGCCATATACTTGACCATTGACTTTTTATAACTTTGAGATTACTCTTCAGTAGGAAAACACTCTATGATTGAATCTTTATATCCATGAAAATTTTAGTTGAGTCCTGCCAAAAAAAAAAGTCAAAGAGTAGCAAGTGATTTTAATAAAACGGATATTTATTTAGTGGTAGAGTTTTCTGTTATGTTCTGTTTATCATAATTCTGATTATGTGATGCTAATAAAACTTCTCAATGTCAAATTATTATTTTCTCCTTCTTTTAAGACTAGATGAAACTTTACGATATCACTTTGATGGTTTACATAAACAAATACACATTAACTCCTTTATTACTTTTACAGAAGCAAGAAGATGAATGGCAGAGAGTTGATTACTTGATGGAATTTGCTGAATGCTTATATTGTAAACAGTTTCCCCTCAATGATGCTATTAAACCTCTGGAGTGGGCAGTAGATCTCCTGCTTCATATGAAATTCCCTGTGCAATCCTCACAAGAGGAAGGTATGTAATGGGTGTTTCTCCTTCTGAGGAATTTCTCGGCAGGAAACACAAGCAAGGTTTTAAATTTATAGCTTTGTTATCAAAAAGAATGGCACAAGCTTGCCTGTGTTTTCTCGTGCATTTACTGTCATTTATTTAATGAATGCAAGTTCAGTTTATCTGTGAATTTTGTGCTACACTGTGGAGACTTACCCTCAATCTTTTGCTATAGTAAGATACTGCTCCCGTCTGACGTAGGGATTCCTGAAATGTGAGATGCTTCCCCAAAGCAGTTCTGGACAGTTTGTTTCAAGTGAATTCTCATGGAGGGACATGAAACTGAAGGAAATAGTTTCTGTGCCAAGATTTGGGTACCTAAGTCCATTACTCTTTCTTTGGCTTTATCTTTGCACTAATTTTTTGAAAATTACTTTCAAAGGGATGTATGCCTTCAGCTACTTCTGTAACTGTAAAAATTCTTTGCTCCTTTTACAGAAATATTTACTTGTGCTGGTATGACCTTAGTGACCTGTTCTGATAGGATACCCCAATGCTCATTTGGGAAAAAAAGTATTTGATTTCTGGAACAATACTGTCCTGTGTGTCATTAATGAACAACTGCTGTGCTGTTCTTTTTTTGTGTGGACAGACTACATGGATCAGACAAGTACTTCTGGTGCTTTAATTGGGAAGATAAATATGCAGTGTCTCTCCTATCACACAGTTGAAGAGTAACAGTAGCAATATTCTGTTCATACTTTTCTGTTAGTGGTTTTGTTGGAGTCTTTTTTTACAATCCTATAGTGATTTAGGTTTTGTATTAGTTCTGTAATGATCCTCCACCCAATTTCATCTCTTTTCTTCTGATTATTATCCTTAGACCACTTAAGTTTCAGGAAAATTTTTGCAAAGTTCTTAATGGAAACTCAAATAGTATAATAAAAGAAATTAGATTTAAATATAAAACAGCTCAGGTTGGAAGGAACCTCAAAAAATCATCGGGTCCAGCCTTTTGTGGATTTCATTTCTCTGTCAGGCTTATATCATATATTCTACAGAAATGTTACAATGTTGATGAAAAACATGGTACAAGTAGTATTGCATCATTTTAACAAGAACAACTTTAGTAGATATATTTCCATTTTTCTTTTTTTCCCCTAAATATTTTCATTTTCGATTCAGAAATTTTAAATACATTTTTACAATGCTGTCACTGTAAGCATGTGTTTGCTTTTTTTTTTTTAACAGATAACAATACTTTACTAAAATTGTTGCCTACAGAAAATGCTAAGACGGACAATGGAGCAAATAGTACCATGCCCCAAATTAATTTGGAAGATTTGAGTAATATTAAACAACTGGAGGCTTTGTTTAGAGCACAGACATTAATGGCTTTATTTTCTGGTCGTGGTTCTTCTTTTCATCAGCAGCACTGTTTGATGGCATATGCCTGCATTGTCCGCATCTGGCAGGTGGGACCACATGAGAGTCTCTGTTGTGTTGTGTTACTATAACATGGCCAGCATATTTCACGTTTCCTTGTGTAATTCTGGTAGCAGCTATTCATTTGGTGTTTAGCTTTGTCCTTAAAGTTTTCTGGTTTATGGTGCATTTTAGTGTAATTTCTCATGTTTAAGGATTGTTTCCCTCAGGAAAATGGAGAAGAGACACTAAGGATAAAAGCAGTGAGCCATTGCTTCTCTGGAATCCATTCAGATGTTTTGTACAAAAAGTTCTCAAATTTTGTATTTTTAATTTGTTGAGGAATCTCAGTAGTGGCAGAATACATACTGAAGGCATTTCTGGCAGTTCTGAAGAGTGGTGATTTCAGGTAGACCTTCATGAAATTGAATCAAAAGGGCTGTCATTTGAATGAAAGGAATTGTAGAGGCTGGCAGCGTTCACTGATTGATTTCTCGAATTACTTTTTCATAGTTAGAGCATTTCAAATCAATCAAATCTACATCATTTCTCATAGATATGCCCAACTGAAATGGCTATTCAGAATCACAGAAATTATCATAGGAAAACAATTATATATTAAGTAAATATTTGACGGGACTAAATATGTACTTAATAATAGTAAGGCAACAAATCATTATAGGAACAGTCTCAGTTGGGACCTACCAGCTAGATTGGTAAGCTATAGCTTGTGTATAATTTTATTCCAATTGGAAGTAAAAGCCTGCAATTTGTTACCACTTAATTTTGTTAGTTGTGAGAAAGAATTCATTGTGAAATTGGCTTAACTTGCGATGTGAGATTGCAAAATAAAAATTCAATATTGATATTTTTAGATTTACACAAGCGTAACTTTTAATTTCCAGCATTTGACTGTATATCCTACTAGGGAGAAAAACTACCTGAAGATAGTATTACTGTTTGAAAAACTTATTGAAGCTAAGATTTAAAGAGTTGATGCTGCTGTCAGTGCCAGTTGTAGGATAATGAAAGCAATTCTAGGAATCATATTTACAGCTGTACTGTATTGTGAGAAAAGAAATAACCATGTGTTATTAATGGAATTAAAGTACTACAGGATACCTTGTTTTGGCTTAGAAAGTAAAGCAGACCTGACTGCAGACATCCACTTCAAAGCAGGCTCTTTAGTGTTTGGACTCCAGAAATAACTCAGTAGAAGATTTTAAAACATTCTCTGAAAAAGTCAGCAGACTCTGGCTTTTTAAAACGTATGTCTTCTTTAAGTTGAAATTTTCATTTGGTGTGAGTATCCAGCATTATTTTTTGATTCATATTTTATCTTCTACTTTTGATTCCTCCAACCGGACATAGTCTTCTCAAATTAACATGGCTTTTGCTTTTTTTTTTTGTTGTTGTTCTTTTGTTTTGTTTTGTTTTGTTTTGTTTTGTTTTGTTTTGTTTGAGTTTTTTTGTTTGTTTTTTTTAATTTTAGGTAAGATCAGAATCTGTGCTCTTGCTTGTACAAAGTTTCAATTAATTCTTTTGTGTGCTTAAATATTTAGAAATTTATTTTATATAATATTCAGTAGTAGCATTATAAAAGACTAACCCAGAAAGAGGACAAAGTGACTACTGTCTTGCAGATTACTCCCTTATAAAATTCATCCCTTGTAGAAAATGAAACTAGTTTGACTAGTGGTTTGAAAAAAAAATTGCATTTGCAACTATGTAGGTTAAATGAAGGTAGCAGTATTATTTATCACAGGGATGGTCTTTTCTTTTGACAGTTCTGCTTCTTAATTGCATTGCCATGATCATCCTAAGTGTTTGTACAAAAAAATGCAAGCATCCAGGAGTCTCTGAAATTGTTATTTTCCTAAATGAATCTCCTACGAAAGCAGAATATGATATGTGACAATTGTTAATAGCTGTAGATAGTGACTTGTAGTGGATGATAACTATTACTAGCAACTGAGATGATGATGATCATCATCATTATTCTTACTATTGTTGTTATTATTATTGCAAATTGAAAATAGGTAACTGTAATTATTTGATCATCTAGGTGTCGTTGTCAGCATCAGGGATTATTACAAAATCATTCTCAAAGACTTCACAAACTACAAGCCCTCAGAAACTGAGGTCAAAAACTCCTAAAAAAGACAAAGACAAAACAAAAGAGATGCAAGTAAGACCCACTTTGCTGTGCAATTAAAACAACCCTCTCTTTCTAAGAGAAATTTCCCTGGGCTTATTTGGTAAATAGTTCAAATGGTTTCCTGTACTGGCTCTCATAACCTGGGAAGAATTTCTGTGTGCATCTGTGGATCATACCTTAACTATTGATCACACAGTCTTGACAGGTCATGGGTTTACAAATACTTTTTCTTTTGTTTATTGCATTGGTCAAGATACTTCTGTTTTGTAAAGCCCACAGTCTAGAGACTTAAAAAACACCTCAAATCTGACAAAACTTCAAAAGATATTAAGCAAATGTGTTCATTAAGCAAATGTATTAATTAATTTTTCATTTAAATGTTAAATGCCAATAGGATTGTTAATTTGATCTCATAAGTGTTCTTGTTTTTATTATAGGTTGAAGTTTCTGTTGCAAAGGAGACACCTGAAGGGAAAGAATCAATTGATACCTTACCAGGAAATGTGGAAGAATGGGCCCAGTATGACTGTCCCAATGAAATCAGAGATGCTTTTAAACAGAAAACAAATAGTTATGGTATTAACTGGGATAATTTCCCAAAACCTGTAAGTATATTCCTCAAAATTCCAGAGCATTTACTATTTAGGAGAAAATCAATACCAGAAAATTATTGTATTTTAGTTTTTCTGTCCGTATATTTTCAGACAGCTGTCCCAAATACTTTTGTATTGTAGTATTCATTAATACTTCAAGAGATGTTAGCCTGTCCTCTGCATGCTGAAATGAAGGTAATTAGAGAAGACACCAACTTTCTGTGTACCTTGCTACTCTTTCAGCTAGAAGATTTCTTAGTGTCTTTTTTGTCATTTATTTTGGAACTGAAGCTGTAATCATTAATTTAAAATTTATTTTCTACAAAACTGTGTTTATACTGACTGAATTTAAAAAAATATCTTTCCAGACTTGCACTTTGTATTTTATGGACCTTTTATCTAAAGAACTACAGAAAATTTTTTGCCCCCACTTGATTCTTCCAATCTTTCAGCTAGCTGAAGTTATTGCTAGTGAAGTTCTGGAATGTAGAAGTCTATCTGATCTCTATCACCTTCGGTTTGTATCCTTCATTTATTTTAAATAAAAGAGAAACTAAATGGAGTGGACCATCCATTAATATTTCACCAAGTAGTTACAAGAGTTTTTGTGACTTACTGGTTTATATTTGTAATGGCTTTTTATTTATTTTCTTTTTTTTTTTTTATGTATTTTAATAGAATTTTGATGAATAGGTTTGTGGAATTAAAGCTACTAAGTTTATGTGTTACTAAACATGATCTCCCATGTGGAAAGCATATGAGATGATGAAGCCAGATCACTTACATGTGAAAAATCTTTGAAATGCCTCATTGTCATCTAACTGAAAAAAGCAAAGTCAAAAAAAGTTTCTATGAAAGAAAGTCATATCTATCAAGTATTCAAAAGGCAGACTCCCTGCTTGCATCAAAAATATATTCTCCACCTTAAGGACACAAAGAAGTTGCCATGATAAGTGCATTTTTAGAGAGATTTGTCTTAGTGACCAAAATTATGTTATTTTTTTATGGATGATAACCTCTAAAAGTTTAGATTTAAAAGTATTTAATATGCATGCAATTGAAAATTCTTGCTATTTTAGTTGAAGCATTTTATCATCCTTTTTTGATAGATATTAAATAATGTTTCCTAAATAAGTAACAGGCATAAGCAATAATTTTTTGCTTATTTTCTGATAGTTCATGAAATACTACATAATGAATCTTTAAAATGTCTGAAACTGATCCCACCAAGCATAATAGATATTCATGTATACAAATACATGTGTTTCTCTGCCAATTTATTACTGACTTGCTGTCTTATAAGACTAAAAGGGACTTTCTGGTAGAAAACTATTTTCAGCCAAGATTTGCCAGACAAATTTTGTTGATTCCTCAAGACTTGTGTTTATTTCATGGTATTTCATATATGTCTATTATCTGATGTCTGAATATGATTAGGCAGATGTGTAGAAGTATATTACTCTTTCCTCAGGACACAAAATTATGTTAGGACATACATATTGAGGGGCAGGGGGGTTGCATGCTATGATGAGACCATATAAATATTTTCATACTTTTAGTACATAATTTTTGCCATTAAGTTGGAGAGATACAGTTTTGATGGACAAGACTGGGACTACTTGGGGATTCCTGGAAGTGTTCAAGGTCAGATAGGATGGAGTTCAGAGCAACCTGATCTTGTGAAAGGTGCCCTTGCCCATTCCTTTTGATATCTTTAGAAGTTCCTTCCAGGCCAGATCATTCTTTGATTCTGTGACCCCTATCAATGGGTAACTTCCCCTGTTTTTATTTGCAATCTTCGTTATTTTCAGTATTAATCAAGACAAAAGAAGGTAGGATTGACAAATGTGGAATATGTACCACGTATATAGAATGTGCTTGTATGAAAAAACATGAAGGATTCGAGTTGTTCCTTAAAGATTTCTTCTTTTTATTTATAGAATTGCCCTGATATGCTCAGATTTAAAACTGAGTCAGGCATCCGTGTACCATGAGAAAGCTGCTGGAGAAGTATACATTAGTGAATTAGAACAAGCAATGTATGTATTTTCACTGCTGAGGCAGTATTTATTTGGGACTGTTTTCCCTACGGTTGATAAATGTTGCTGGGGGGAAATAGTAAAAGACGTGATCTTGGAACACATCTTTGGTATATTAGCTATACCCCAGAATTCTGTGCATGTTTGGTTAGTGTCTATATACAGAGTAGTGTATGGGAAGATTCCAAACACACCAATACTTTGTTATGAAATGCTTTTTAAAATATACTTGAATTTACATTTTCCTTCTTGTGATTTAGGTCTAGGCAGGAGATTGCACTGAAAAAAGAAAAAAATATATGCATGAAGACAGAAGACAGAGAAATGCTTTTTGAAAATGCTCAGCTTAATGGTAGTGAGAATGAGACTATCCTTACTGCAAATGAAAAGGTTTTTATTTCTACTTCAGTTTCTCTTCCCTTTTTTTTAATACACTTGCTAGTTTGTTTTTAGATAATACTTGAGAAATACATGACCATGAAAATAATTTAAAATGCTTGCTATCTAAATTCTGCTAGCAATCATCTGAAACTGAGCTGGGTTTGGCTGGCATATTATTTATATTGAGGAAGAACAAGATTGGAATCTTTATTCATGCAAAGTAAAACTACTTTCTAACAAGTGGATTTGGAGACTAATGCAAATAGATTAAAAAACTGAGAAGGAAAAACGATACTGTATTCACTCTTTGTCTTTTTTTTCCTCTTCTTTCTCCATTACGTTAGCATGTATTGTTTTGCTTCCTCTTACACATTGTTTTAAGAGCATGCAAATATTTCAGTTCTGTTTTAACTGTCTCTTCTTTAGGATGATAATTGCCTTACTGATTTCTTTAACACTTGCCTCCACTTTGCTCTTTATTATGGCAATGCTGTCTGGATTGTCATCACACCATTTTACTCTCTTTGTATATTTTTTCTGTACTTGTGCATATAATATACCTTGTTTTTCTAATTACTAATCCCTCTCAAGTCACCTCTTTTAGATCTTGTAAATAGTATTCCTCTTTGAGTTTTAATTATTACCAAAAATCAACCTTGTGACAGCAGCATATCTGAAGTAGTTAATTTGTCATACAGTTAGTTTAAATAGTATGAACATACTAGTTCAATGCCTTTTGAGGATTGTAAAATCCAAATCTCATAAACTACCTGTTATTGTAATATAATGTTAACTTTTGGAGTTAGAATTTACAGGTGAGGTGTGGGATATCATAGTTAATAACAACTTGTATTCTGACTAGTTTGTTTTGAAATTTATGAAGGTGTAATGCTTCTTTGATTTTTTCAGGGTTTTGAGGTAAATGCAGTAACAGGAAAAGGTCTGAGTGCACTTTGTTTCCCTCACCTGTGGATTGAAAAAGCTGAAGTACTAATTCAGCTAGGCTTGTATCAACCAGCAAGGCTTCTGCTTTCAGAGGCCCATGCTGCAGCTCAGGTACAATACAAATTAAACAGAAAAAGAAACACTAATAACATGTGTAAGGAAAATGTTCATTTTGATGCAGTTATTCCTCAGAACAATAATAATAATCAAACTACAAAGCCAAGCCTTCTCCCACCACCCCAAACCAATTTCTTATTAAGTTTCAACATATATAATATGTACATTGAAATATATGGTGTTTCAGTCCAACTTTATGGGAGTTGTCTGAAAATTATATAAATTTCTGAAGTAGTGCCAGCTATCTCTGTCTGCTTTGCAGTGGCCTTGGAAGATATAGATAAATTTCAACCTCTTTTGTTTAAATAGGTAGGAAACGTTCAAGGTTTGTTCAGGAGAGAAAGGGCATTTAGCTCCACCCTCTATGTATTTTGATAATTTCAAAGTCTGGTTATTTAATTTTGAGCTTCATTATAGATTTACAGCAATGTTTTGAGAAAACTCAAATTATTTCCCAGAA
>VZTB01002155.1:124448-176384 GCA_013397245.1 Thryothorus ludovicianus
TCTGGCAGATCTGAGGTAAATGTCCATATGTTCTACCAAACAGATCTGCATCATGTCATTATTATGAAGAATTATACACTACAGATATTTTCCCTATCTCTAATATTTTCCACTATAGCTCTGTGCTTCATTATAAAAGTTATTGAAATATAATTATTGCAGTAAAACCTTTAGTTTAAAAAATCTAATTGATATCCTGTTATTTTGTGTAATAATTTTTCTCATATAAGAAAAAATGATGTAAATTTACTAAAATCATGAATACTTTGAATAATAGTACATGAATGATATTCATGAATAATACATGCCCTTTAGAAAATATTAATTAAACATTATATATTGAGGAAAGTTCAAAATACATTAGAGAGGACAGTAATTTTAATTATGTAATTTGTCAATAGTATCCTGTATGTCTGTGTGATAGTATACAAATATTATACAATATTTGTCCTTTATACAGGACTAGTTATATGGCTTCTAACTAGTGTAAAGCAGCATTGTGAGTTCACTGGATCTCTAGTGTATCTGAACAGTTCACAAAAAAAACCTTTTGTCACCACATTTCTTCATCAGATGCTGACAAACACTAACAGATACATACATACTAAATAATAGCAGAAAAAGAGCTTATTTGGCTGGTGAGATAGAAGGTACCGGAACAGAAAGAAAGATGAAGTAGACATACTATAAGGAGTAACCAAAATTCAGCAGATACTTGGGGGAGTAGCATTTACTTTTTGTTTTGTAAGGTTAATATAAAATATGGACAGACATAAATACGAATAGCAGCAGTGGATTTTTGGTATATAGGTCATGTCCCTTTCTTTCTAGGAATTGAGGGCCCGATCTGATATGTCAAGGTGCTTGTACTTACTTGCTGTGTTGGCTAACCTGGAAAGAAACCACAGACAAGCTAAAGCACTCCTCGAGAAAGCACAGCTTCTGGGAGGAAACGAACAGTTTTGGTATAGCAGTACTCTTAGTCTAACAGAAGCAATTCTAGAGGGAGAGGGGGAAGGAAAACACAGCATGGTAAGGAAATGTTTTGGGTTTGGAGCTTGTGGTTTGGGTTTTTTTTCAGCAGTGGTCTCTCTCAGTGAAATATGATAGCCTTTGACTTTCAATAAAAGCAAAATTAGGTGTTAAATACAGCTAATGTTGTTTTCTCTGAGCATTTAACAGACATTCATTACAGATTCCAAACAAAAGCCAGTCACTAGGAATGAGATTCTACCCACAGAAGTTTAGGATGTTTTTATTATAAGCTCTATATTCTTCTATTGGAATAAACCCACTTATAGTCTAGTATGTATGACTAAATCCCAGATTCTCTTGATTACAATCCTTTTGTATTCATACATTTAACACTGATGTGTTATTTATTTTTCATATTCAATAAAACTCACATATTTCAATATTATTTTCTATTATGCTTTTCCTTCCCAAGTATTTCAAATAGTATTGCAAATATGATTTCTAGATTCTGGAAGATACTTCTGTAACACTTTCTTTTTTTTGTTGGTTTTTTTTTTCCACTAAAACCTTTTAACATCAAAATATCCATTTACTGATTAAACCCTTAACTTTCATGAGTTTCAGCAAAAATAAAGTCTTATGTCTGTGATGATCTAACCTGTCTTGATTAACTCTGCAAGGCTGTGTCGTGTAGAGGGATTATTTTGATTTTGACTGAACTCCTATTTACTGTCTTTTGCTATGTACCTTCAAGTTGAATCTGGCTCCATCTTCTCTCCTTGTATGTATGTGCACCATTCATGTAATCGTCAAAGTAAATCAAACTTTCTAGATGTGTTTATAGTTATGAAGAGCCAGCCATCTTGGAGATAATTAATATTAAAATTTAAGCTTTCTAGATGAATGTTTATTATTGTCCATAGACATTTAAAATAGAATTATTCTATAGAAAATTCTGGTGTTACCTGCAGACTTGTGAGATACTGGAACATACTGTAAGCGTTCTTCGATCTACTTTACTGAAGAGACCTGGCAGGCAATCAGAATTGGGTTTTATTATTGCATCTCTTGAAGCCAAGTAAGGTGTCTTTTCTCTAAAATATGCCCAGCTTCTAATATGCAGCTACATTGCAAAAATATGGAGGTGTTACAATGCTGTCTTATTTTAGTATGGCAAATTATGTGGATTCTCAAGTATTTTTGTTCTAAGTCGTTTATGTGATGGTTTGGTTTTTTAAAATTTAAATTTCTTTCCAAATTTCTGTATTTCCTTCCCAAATGCTTGCATGTAGCCCTACTACCTGTTATATTGGTTAACTAGATACCACAACCCGCTGTGCATAGCTGGAAGTGTAGGTTCCCTGAAGGTGTGGTGTGTATTTACCCATGCAGAGGTACCTGCTTGAACAATCCCACAACACTGCTGCAGTCTACAGCATTGCCTTCTGTTCTCAGCCAAGAGGCCTGTTCATGGTGAAACTAAACAATGATTTCAGTTCCATTGAAATCCAAGCACAAAGATCTTAAAATGTGTTGGGAAGGGAGAGAAGTATACAATGCTTAATACTCCTGTGTCTTTCCATAAGTGGGAAGCTTTTCAATTAGGAAAGGAAGACTATTATCAGTCTTCTCCGTTCATCTGTATTTAGAAGACTGATTAGGCCTAGCAAGAGGGAATAATTAGATACAAGGAACAAGTGACACCTCTAATCTCAAAATATAATATTTGGATTTTTTCAGAATTACTATAATTTGTAAAACACACATTTATGATGCTTTTTGTAGATTTCTTAGAATTTAAAGGAAAGCAGAGAGAAATGTGTCTGTTCTCAAAAATAGCTTGTACTTTCTAATTGCTATCTTGTATTTCATTTTTATTTCTAGAAAAACACTTATTCAGATACATTTTGCCCAGGATCATATGAGAGTTAATGCTGATTCTGCTCAGCTGCCACACATTCTACAGCAATCCTACAATCAATTAGTTCAAGTTGAGAGGGACTTTTTTAACCATGGGCATAAAATCTACAGTGCTGAAATACTGCTGGAACGTGCAAATATTCATAGGTAAGACTATACCTCTATACCACTATTAAGAAATTTTATTTAGGTTGAACTCAATCATGAGGTGTATTGTTCGTTTTTTATAGTCTAATTAAGATGGACAGTAGCAGATAATATTGTTAGGTTTTATATATTGGTGTTAGATATCTGCTTGCATTCTTCATGTGTCCTGTATTTGAAAATGTACTGTAGAATCAAAAATTGTTTTCGCTGAAGGCAGAGTTCTCTTTTGTTCTCTTTTGAAGTCAAAACAAAGTGTCAGAGTTTCTTAAGTCCCATTTGTGGATATATTTTAGCAGCCACATCAATAATCCTCTAGTACTTAAAGGCTTTTACAATTTTTACTGTTGAAAGTTTCTCTAGAAACTGCTGCAACAGTAAAAGTGCAGAATATGGTATGCTTGGAATCCCAGATGTTTGCAAGATACCCCTTAAAGCAGCTGAGATATGTTTTGTGCCTGCTATGCTGCCATTGTCTTCCTGCTAAATGCATACTCAAGAGTGTAATCTGCCTTTCTTCTCTTTGAGTCTTGACATCTTCTTGCAGTGCAGTTCTAAGAAAAAGACCTTGGAAAAAAATAACTTGTAAGAGTTCACTTCTCCTATTTGTATATTTCAAAAAACCACATATGCAAATTTGATCTTTTTAATCTATAATTAATATATTTAATCAATTAATAGATTCATTATTTTATTATATTGTACGTTCAAAAGTATTGATACCACAAAAATAAGCGCTTTCTTAAGTTAGTTCTTTTAAATTGATGGTGTTGTTTTGGATTTTCTTTCAGGATGATTGCCAAGCGAGAAAGGAACAAAAAAGACAAGCACAGTCACTATCTAGATGCTTATAACTTAGCTCAGAGAGCAGTGTCCGAAACAGAGGAAGTATTTCATAGCATTTGTAGTTTATTTGCATTTAATAAGGTATTGTCTTTTTTTCCCCTTAACTGTGGAAAGGAAACCTGGTTTAGTTGTTATATTCACTCATTCTTGGATAATCTCATTTGGAGCTTCTAGGAATTATCTTCTTGTAATGATAAACACGCTTTGTGTGTAGAAGGATATATTGCATGGCAGAAGAATTTACAGTTGAAAAAGGGATGAAGGGATTTGCTTGGTCTTTGTCTATTTATTTAATTCTGACAATTATCTAGTAGCTACAAAAGAAAAAAAGTACAAACTTGGAGATATTTTTGATTCTCTGAACACCTTGAAAGTTAAAAATCCTTCAAAATATGTTTCTTCTCAGGATAAATGAAGTCTTCACAAAACATTATTATAAATAAATAATGTCTGTCTTTACGATAGTGTATTTTGGGTCATGAAAGCCTGCAGCCTACTTTGCTAGTGTGTTTGTAGCATTATTAGACATTACATATTTGTACCGGGTACATAAAATGTGAAAAGCAAAAACCCAGGTGCTCTTATTCTATGGAGCTACTTTGATTGCCTTGTAATATATGTGACATTGAAGTTTTTCTTTTAAATTACTTAAATATCTTCATTGCAATATTTCTACTCTCTCAAGGTGGTAATGCTAAAATATTTGTTTCTTTGGTTGAAAAAAATACAACATTCTAACTTCTTATCAGGTAAATTTGCAAACATACTTGAAATTAAAATTCTACTTTCTTTTGTATTTCAGAATAAAAATGTTAGTATCCCATTAATGAGACAACTAGCTCTTAGAAAAATAAATCTTGTTGAAATTCTTTTGGATATTTTTCATTTTGTCATTGCTGAGAAAAATGTGGAAGAAGCATCATTTCATGAATTTGTGGAGCAATTCATCATTGAAGATGATGCAATAGAACAGGTAATACAAAATATTTAGTCCCATGATTTGCATAGAAGGTATAACAAGGTTTTCCAAGAAGCACAACTTCTTCCACTGCTGAGGAAATGGGTTCCCAGACATATCGTTTTATAGCAATGGAGGTTGAAGTGGGTGGTTTTAATCTTGGGTATGGTTTACTGGCCACCCTCCCCTTATCCCATGTTTTCCTTGGCACTGATTGAACTTTCCTTATGGATATTGCATTGAACTTTTTTCTAAATTAGTTGTTAATGAATTTGTATCTATTAAAGACAGCTCATTTGTAGTTAAAAAGACACAATTATTAATAACAATTAACTTATATATTTATATGTGAATATATATGTGTTATATTTTTTAAAAGTACATTCTTCTGTCTGTGTGGGGATATATGAGCAAATAAACATAAATATAAATATGTATTTTTCCAGGATTGGAAGTATATGAAAAGCACCATGGCTCATATTACACTGGCTCAGTTAGCAAGCATACAGAATCTTTGTAAAGGATGTCCCAGCATCAAATCCAAATCCCTGTATCTAACTGGAAAAACCCTTCATTTACTTTCCATTAATGTAGATCCTGTATATTCAGAGATTTACTGGAAGCCAAATGTTATGGTATGCATTCATTTCTTAATTTAAATTTATTTTTCTATATAAAGTTTATCTTCTCTAATAATTTTTCTATATACATTTGTATAAAATCTGCTCTTTATGTAGAACTAGGCTTTACATACTGCATACAAGCTGTAATAAAAATGGATGGCAAAATAAGTAATTTCAAAAACACACTTCTGCCTGCATGCTGTCCTCATGTAGCTAATATTTGATTTGTGAGATATACTAATTACAATATTTTCAAAAGAGAGACAAAAAAAATCCTTGAATGCCTTAAAGAGTGAGCGAGATAAGGTCTCAATCCATGTGATCATTTGCAGGTTAAAAGCTTGGGTTTGTAAGTTTGTTTTTTGTTGGAGTAAAAACGATATGTGAAAAAAAGGAGAGTGTATGGAGGCATAATAAATTCAGTGATAAATTAAAGTTTTCAGAAGAAATGAGAAAATATGAGAAAGTCAAACTCTTAGAGGTTGTGTGGGGGGATCTTTTTAGTTTATGTTGGTTGTATTGCTGTCATATCATACTGAGAAATTTTGATGGTATTACTAAATCTCTCACCGTGAAGGAATTGAGGTAGCGATTTCTTTCAAGATTAATTCCATTTTCACATAAACTTTCACAAAATAATTGAAGCCTGCCTTACTTAATGGAGTGATTAATTGTTCCCTTTTTTATACTCTGATGGGTAGGAAGATGCTAAATCAGACATCAGAAAATCTTCGCTGACTTCAGCAGAATGCAGTGAACAGGACATGACGGAGAGCAGTTTATCAACTAATAAATGTCACAATGATAATTATAGGAGGAAAATACAGGAATTAAAGGTATATTACTTTATGAACTTGCATTTGACTGCTTTCTTTTTGTGAAATAATAGTGTCAACATAGCTTATCCATTCTATTAAACTGATAATGGAAATGTTGTAACAAAAACTTGATCTTAAAAAAGATAAAAATCTACATAGCACCTTCAAACAAACAGCTTTCCACCACTCTCTGCTGTGTAGCTCTGTCCTGCTCCTCAGTAGATTGTGTGGGAGCTCCTGAATGAGTTGCTCCCAGAAAGAAATAATTTCTCCTTCAGTGATTTCCCACTGATTGAGCATGTAGAAGCCAGGAGTAGATGAGCAGGCAGTTTCTTTCTGCTTCACAGATATGACTTTTTAAGGAAGCATAACATTTTGCAGACTGGGAACAAAGAAAGAAATTGAAAAAAGAATTTCACAAAACATTTGTGAAATTCAGTGAGCTGTTCTCTATTAATTACTGCAGTAGAAAGCACACTAGGAATTGGGAATGTGCAGTTTGTGTTGCTAGTAAAATCAATAAATACCTGAGGTCAGAGATTTGTGGGTTAATTTGGACTAAATATGGTTAACTGTCCACAGAAACAATTGTATTGATCCTTGGTTCTGAGCTGCTCATGTTGCCTGGAATTTAAAGTCTGTTCTGCTGAGTACATATTTAATATTAAAAGAAATTTCTGTGTTAAACCAAATATTTTTTAATGTTGTATATCAGATGTTCATTTCTGCTAAAAAATTTATCAGTATTTACATATTTTGATCAAACATTAAGTGTCTTAAAAAGAAAATTACTCATTAGAAAGCAATATTTATCTTCTCTAACGTGCTGTAATTGATGTATGTATAACAAATACTTAGTTTTAGCCAATTTTAATATAAAGCTTTTTATTTTTATCATTTAGACACAACAAATGATAGCTCAGAAGTATCTTTCTCAATCCAGTGAGGCTTTGCTACAGTCTATGGCTGTTGCATTCAGTCATAGTGTTACTGATGTACTGACTCTTGCTAGTTTGGAAATGGCTGAATGCTTTCGACAGTTTGATCCGATTTCAACTAGCCAGTTTCTGGCACTTCATCAGGTAAGGCAACTGATGTTTGTGCTGCTTTTCAGTGGGAGGATGTTTGAAGTTGCATAAGCTAAACTGTATTTTCATAGTCTGAAAATTGATCATGCAGAACACATGTAGGGTTCCGTGTATGAACCAATGTGTAATATGTCATCAAATATATGATGTATTTGCTAAGTTGAGAATATTTAATCAGTGGTTTTTTTAGCAATTCTATTTTCTGTTGTGTTTGAACGGACATTTTCATTGCTGATTGCATACATTAAAAAAATGTAATGGGAGTAAATTACTATATTGTAATTAGCAAAGATAAGACATTGCCATAAAATACAGTTTCATCCTTCCCTAACAAATAACTTAAAAAATGTTTCTCTGGATTTGTTCAATCATTGTTTTGAAGTGAATAATTCAATTTACATTCAGTTGTTTGATTGATACCTGCACAACATGGTCCCACAGAGGGCTCAAAGGTGTATTCATGTGAATATGTGCCTCCACAAAGGGAAGTTGCAGAATGCCAATAGGGAATAAATTCCCTGCTTCAGGAACAAATAACCCATAGTTTCTGGTTCAAAGGACAGGACCAGTATGTTTGCTGAAAGAAGTTATAGGTAGTCTTACCCATTATTTTGCTGTTCATACAAGTCTGTTGTGTGATATGATGGGTGTCCATTAAAGCACAGAAACAGAAAAGACTTGGCTTACTTCAGAGGCTAAGCTAAGAACACAGTATTTACATTCCATGTAGACCTTAGATAACTAAATGCAGGAACCTTGATGGTAAATGTAGACAAAGAAATCAATTCCAGCTATTTGTATTTAAGAAATCTTGCTTAGTTATTGTCAAACTGTTTACATTAACCTGTAAGAACAAACAGCAGTTCATCTCATCTTTCAAAGAAGAGAACTTCTCTTCAACATAGATATATATGTTATTAAAAAAACATAGTGTATATATTTACTAATTTTATTTTTATGAAGGCAAATACATAGATGTAAACATTTTACAGAGTTGTTCAGTGTCTATGATGATGAAGAGTATCCTTTTAACTGCTACATCCAACACCAGCAGCTCTCAGCTGGCAGCATTGCTGCATCTTCAGAACCAGTTAAAACAAAACAGAAACACGAGTGATCTTCTAAAATGTGTGGAACAGCAACTGTCTGCTAGTTCAATGGTAACTTTCTAGCTACTTATTAGTTTCTATATATGTTATATATATGCACACAGAGAGATATATGTGTGTACAGAGGACGTGGGTTGGCAGTTGAGAGAGCAGTTGGACTTGATGATCTCCAAGGGGTTTTCCAACCTGAACAATCCTGAGATTCTAAGAGCCACCCCTGCACCTTCCTCTGCTACCAAAATCTTGCCAAATACATAATCCAACTACAATTTTATATAGTACTTGTTGGTGAAGTGTCTCTAGCAAAATTTTTTTCAAAAATAAATGTTACAATGAATTATTCTACTCATTTCCTTTGCTAATACTCTGCTAGTATTTGATAGCATTTTAACTTCAGCAATTGTGTAGCGGCCATAAAAGTCATGTTGTTATGAAGAATGGACTAGGATACAGTATTTGTAATTTGTTTTAAGTAATATTTATATGTTCTTCTGCACTGCACAAAAATTACATGCTCTTAGAATGGTTGAGGTTAGATAAAAATCTCTGAAGGTCATTTCATAAACCTCCCCATCTCAGGCAAGGACCACCTGGAGCCTGTTGTCCACGACCATGTCCAGATGACTTCTGAATTATCTCCAAGAACGGAGGCTCCACAGCCTCTGGGACAGCTTGTGCCAGTGCTTGCTTCCCGCACAGGGAAGCAGTATTTGCTGTTATTTGGACAGAGCCTACTGTCCTGGCACATCTGCTGAGTCTTTGGGCCTTTAAGTACGTTCTTTCCTAGAATTACTATCAATTTCCTAGTGAAAGAACTGAGAATGGGGTTTATAAAGTCTATGAAAATAATAGTAATTTTAAACCACTGTACAGGCGTGGAGAAACCTCTGTATTCCTGTTGAACATTTTAATATAGTGGATGACTTGCCGTCCAGTTTCTACGTACTTATTCTCCAGCATTCAGAAGACAGGTATAAAATTTCATGATTTTGATTTAGCACTGTTTGTTACAATTTTTTTATTTTTTTATTTTTTTTAAAGCTGGTTGAATATTGCCTTTCACTTCTAATTTTAAGGGACTTGAATTTTAGGATAGTGAACTAATTAATATATAAACAAAACTGCCTGCAGCTCAGTTGTATATTTTCTCTTCTTTCAATTTCCCTAATTATCTCTTAAATCTCCAGAGGTCACTTGAATTGTTTCAGGCCATTCTTGATATCTTTCCTAAGTTCTGTTATGAGTTTCCCACTTTTATTGCTCATGGTTTTGGAAATATTTGAAGGGGTCATCATTAGCTTTATAAAGCCACTGATTTGATTATTGCAGCCTAATTAGCTGCAATAAACTAGCTAATAAATTGAGCTATAGCAACGGATTGTGAGAGCATTCACCAATTTAAAAAGTCTTTAACACTTGTCATGTAACAAATAGAAATCTATCTTATTGGTTGTGCAGTAATAAAAGAACTTACCTTACTATTCTCAGATTGCTCCAGCTAGAATTTGCAGGTTTTTACACCCAAGTAGTTACTACATCATGAGAGTATATCTGAGCACATTAAATTAGAGGGCAATAATTACTCATCTAATAAATTTGAGTCATGTAAACAAGGCTAGACAGTCAAATAATCTATTCAGCACTTGTCTGCTTTCCACAGATCACAGTTGTATAGTTCATTGATTGAGATGCCCAAAATAAGTACTGCACAGCAGAAAGGAAAACTCACTCAGCAGATAGGTAAGTACCTCTCACTTTTAAGAGATAAAAATCATTTCACTGATGTTATGAGAAGACTCCTATCTTTCACTGTTGCAGTTAGTAAAATTTTAAAATGCTTTTTCAAATAATTTTAACTCTTCTTAATTACCAAGGAACATAAATATGTTTCATTATCAGATGTCATGTATCTAGTAACAATTTATATAATTTTTGTTTATATTTGAAGGCTGAAGTTGTTATAAATAAATAATAATAGAGGTTTTTTATTGTACATTTCTGTTTATATTTTGTGTTTATATCTATCTATCTAGATTTTATTTTCAAAGCATACCACAGCTAGAAACTGATGGTGTTTGTACAATCATTTTTTGAAGTACAAATATGCCTCAAAAAGACTCTTTGAGAGGATGTTGTCCTTCTTTTAATAGTACAGGCAAAAGTTTCTCGATTTCCTGTGAATCCTGATGTGTTTCATATTTTGTTGGAAAAAATGCATCTTTACAAGCAGCAAAAGATGAAGAATCATCTTAAACAAACTATTATTCAGAACTTGCGAGAGTGTGTCACCAAAACTGATGTGGTAATATATTTTATTACCTTATATTTAAAACTGGGTGAAAAACATGTATTAAAATATGATAGACATTCTTTATACAGAATTTTTCAGTTCGTTCCATGTGTGGCATCCCTAGTCTTCACAGTTACCATATGCTTTGTACTCCACTTCAAAATTTAATCTTACTGTGCTATTGTTGTTGAATTTGTCATTCAGGAGCTTTGAAATATTCAGTAGTTTATCTGAACTGAAATGATGCAGATGAGATCAGTTGGAAATGTGCCGTATTTCAGAGATTTGCATTTGTACACTGCCTTTTATATCACATGGAGGTCCCTGCTGTGCCAAGGAAAAAACAAAGATTTAGATTGTAACCCTTTAATTAAAATAAAACTACCTTAGCCAGAGATTTATTACTGATTTCCAACACGGTTGGGAAATTGTTAGGGAATTTCACATTTGCTGGGGCCTCACAGTATCTTCTGCACTGTCGCTCGCTATTTGTGTGCAGTTGATCCAAGTCAGTTAGTCAGAAAGTTTTGCTTCAAGGACATGTTTTGTTAGTGTCTAAGTTTTTAGAACACTCTTAAATTCTAGATGATAAAAGTTTTTTGTAACTGTAACTGCAGGAAGACTTGATTCTATAAGAATATTATCACAGTCAGTGAGCACAAGTTGTGTAACATAAAGGTACTGAAGAAACCTACAACTTTCACGCTGGTTATCTCCAAGGTGACAGAAAGTTTTCTACACGTGAAATGTACAAGTCGGAGTCCTAGCATTTTACTTTTAATTTTGACTTCATTAGAAAAACCTAAGTTTTTCAATTCCAAAGAAAATTCACTGTTAAACATTATGTTAACGTATGTTAAACATGAACACGAGCATTAGCAAAAAGTAGTATAGGCCTATTTTCGTTATTAATATAAAGGTAAAAAATACAGATCATATTGAACTTTCTGAACATGTTTTCATTGTTTTAATTACACCAATTTGACTGTTTTGGTTTAAGACAATTTTAAGAGATGGACGCTCTAAAATGAGTTAACTTCTTCTTTTAGCTTCAACCAATCCTTTTCCACCAGTATGGAGAAATAAGTAGATATAAATGAAAAAATAACAGTTTAAGAAATGAAAGAGCAATAGGCAGAAATAGCAGTAAAACTCCTTAGTTGCTGAAATCTCGTGGACTCCCTGAGAACAAAGAGAAGCTCACAGTGGTGGAGTGACCCCTTCCCCAGTGAGGTGCCCTCCATTGGCATGGAGGGAGGCAAAGGGACAATGGCATCAGCACCCCAGTCTCACCACCAGTGGCAGCTCTGCCAGCAGAGGCAGCTGGCATACTCTGGCACTTGATCTAGGGCTGGAACTTGGGACTTCACCTTCCTCTCAAGAGGGCAGCAGCTGGCTGGGGAACTTGATGTCTTCTCAGCTGGCTGGACACTGCTGGAGTGACCACACAGAGCAGGGTCACTCTGCTCCTCTTGCTTTGATGCTGGCTGCAAACAGACACTGAGGATGTCCAGAACTGTGAAATGTAGCCTCTTGGGGAAAAAGAACCTCACTCATAGCAACCCTCCAATAAAACCGCAAAAGAAAACCCAAAAGGGAAGCCTCCACCTGCACTCCAGCTGCATGACAAAAGCCAAGGGACAAGAGAGAGCCAAGGGGCAAGAGAGCTCTGCTTGGATGACTTGACTTTCACAAGGGACTGGCACTCCCCTGCCCCGTAGTTCTGGTTCCAGCTGCAGGGCCTGAAAGAAACAGTGAAAATCTTGGGCACAGATAGATATAGGATACAATAGCAGTTACCCTGGACATTGACAAATCTGGTTCTTATAATTCTGTTTTTCTCATCATGCTAGCATCTTTCTGTTAAAATACCAAATATTGCAGGTGGTTGAAGTGTTGATGATCACTTTCTCTTGCCCAAGGCCAGCCTTTGTTGTACTGGCAAGTTTGTAAAAATTGCTGTAGTTGGGTAAATTAAAAAAAAAAAGGTGCTGAGATATTGTCACGTTGAACAGGTGAAAAAACAAGTGACTTAGGTTTTTAAAAAGCATATGCATTAAACTCCCAGAACTTATGCATGCACCTTGTACTTAGCCACACAAACTTTGGAGGAGGAGCTAATTCATTAATACCAACACTCCTCACCATTTAGTTGAGCTCGTTTGTCCAGTTAGTGGATTTGTGTCCATTTGGTTGGATTTTACAAACCTCAATTTTCAATGTCTTTCTCTCCTACATTGATCTCTCCATATGCTTTCATTTGCTTCTTCTACATTCATTGTACAGTTTCTGGTCACTTCTCAAAGTTGTCCTTATGCAATTTCTTCTCATTATTTGAAGGAACACATTATAATTTCTTTCTGCTGTAGTTTTCTGCCATCCTCTATTGAAATTGTTGCAGTATGTTAATTTTTTAAATAATAAGTGTTGACACCTTCTAGTAATTCTTATGTTAGAGTATTTTGCAAAATGCTGGTACAAAATTTTGAAATAAAGTAGTTTTTAAACCTACTTCTTATATTTTCCATTTTATGATCTTTCACATTATTTTATTTAGTCTCTGGTTTAACGTATTGCAAAATTTATATATATAATGGTATTTAACAAGGATGGACATTGAAAGTATTGTAATTTTTGTTTCTATGTGTGTGATAGACTCCAACAGAGAAAATAGATGATAATGAACTTGATTTGACATCAGATTTCTCTGAAATAATAGAAATTATGGAAGACTATCTGAAACCAACACTGTCACAGTTTGATTTTTCTGCTATCAGGTAAGATACATTGATTTTGATTATCATTTGTGAAAACAGAACTGTGACTCAAGTCCTGCAAATAAAGGAAGGATTTTAGCAAGGATACCCTGTTGAATGAATGTTTCATGTCTTGAAAGAAAGTATATTCAGGATATGTCAGACTCAGGGACTGAGCAATGTGATGGACTTGTGGCCATTTCTGCCAAGCACTGCTCTCCAGTTTTAGTTATACTTAAGCTGAAGTTCAAGATGCAGCATTGTAATTAAACTGTTTAAAGATGGGTTTTCTAAAGGACAGGAACTCCAAAGGGACAGTGTCCTTTGTGTAAAATTTCACTGAGACTGAAGCAGAAATTGAAGCTGGTATATTTTCCATGAATTTCCTCTTCCAGAGAATCCCAGTGTGTATCAGTTTCAGCAGCTCACACAGGAAAAAAGAAAGTGAAAGATAAGGACACCAAACAAATTGGAATGCAGGGTATGTGCTTCCTCAAGGTGTGTGTGTGGGTGTGTCAGCGTGTGCGGACAGATATCAAAATCCAGTAATTTCAATTTTAATTTTATTTAAAACAAGGAGAGAACAAAGGCTTTAGCATTGTTTTTCTCTACTTTATTTTCTGTATCAAGTCAAATATTTCAGTATACTTGCAAAGACAAATTTAGATGCTGGAGGAATGCTTCTGTATTTATTTAGTTTTCCAAACCATACAGTCTGTAGACACCTAAATGAAATGGCATTATTACGAACCAGTTTTTCAGGAGAAAAGCTAGAATAAAGAACTTTCTTAAGTTGGTAGATCTCTTTGTTTTGTCTTTTGTTTTGCTTTTGGCTTTATGGACTCTCACAGGTTGTTAGCTTGCATGTAAGCCCAATGCTACAGTATGTCTTTAAACATCTCAAGAGTAGTTCTGTGAAAACTGGATAAATTGCATGCATCCACTCTTTCTCTGTAGAACAGAAATATTGCCATAATAATATTTAGTACCTTTTTTCCTAAATAACAGAATAAAATTTTTTCTTCAGAGCAACTCAGTATTGAATAGGAGTTCCTTTTTTAACTCTATTCTATTTAGCTTATCACTGCTGTAGTAATTTGGCATTTCCAAACATTGTTTTCTTGAATGTATTGCATACACCTGGACTTGGACCTGAGGTGGCTGGTTAATAATGCACGGATAGTTTTGCCTCTGAAGAATTGGTGCTAACAAGTGCATAGAAATTTGATTACATCTTAAGAGTAATGATATAAAAAGAAATATTTTTTTCTTAATGCTCTTAATCCACAGTACAATGAAGTTCATGTGTCATACAATGGAGGAAACTTAGGTTTTTACACCTAACTGCAATTGTTTATATACACACTGAGAACTAAATCTGAATCATGTTCCATCACATCTCTTTAGATACACCTGTGGATTCAGGATTGTATGTGGTATTACTGGGGGATACATTACTTATGGAATTGCCTTTGGAAGCTCTGAGTATATTTAAAGAGGAAGGAATAAGTTCTGTTTCCAGAGATTTTTCTCTACAGTTTCTCTACAATCGACTACATTGGTCTGAGTCAGGTACTATTTGATAAATATTTTTTCCTTTAGCATAATGATGCATAAAAAAGATACTTAAAAATTTATATATGGATCGTGGTGTATATTTTACTGGAAGACAAGCTTATACAATAGATTTCCAATATTTTAGGCGGACTAGACAGTGCAATAGACTTATTGCAATAATGTACAGGCTGATCATAGGTGCAGTGGTAGCTAATTTAAAATAACCTTGACACATTAAAGAATTATGTAAAACTTGGTGTAATCTAAAACTGTAAACAAATTTACAAGCATGTTGTTAAAACTTGAAAGCAATTTTCAGCTGCAATGAAAAAAAAGTAAGAATTTACACTTCTGTAATTTTTCTTTGTCATTACTATAAGACTTTTCTCAAAATACCAAATGTAAAATCTTACTCTGAAATACTTTTCTCTCAGATCTTGTGCTACACCAAATCTCCACAGGCTTTATGAACTTTCCCTCGTGCCAACACTTGTACTGTAATAAACTCTTCAGCACAATGAGATTAAGTAAGGTAGTTGGACAGTTGATAAACTTCTCCTTACGGCATCTTAAAACTAGTTTCTTAGATCTAGAACTGAGTAATAAATACAGGCACTAAGCCATTTTTTTATGAATCAAAGATACCATCTATTAATAAAGTTAAAAATGTTAGGCTGCATTTTTCTCATATGTAGGGAAAACCACATAAAATTATTAAAACTAATTGGTTAGTTCAAGATAAAAATAGACCAAGTCTAGGAAACTTCACACTGTACCAAGAAAGTGTGCTGTTCCAGAGAGGTTCTTCTATAGTGTCTATATCTGTAATATTTCGTAATATTTAGGCTCCAGTATAACCTGTTCTCTGTTTTTCCATTTCACTCCTTCTTTCTAAAGGGAAAGAATTGTAAGTAATCTGATATTAGAATATTTTCAGTTTACATACTGTTACAGGCCTTTCAGAAATACAAGTTTTAGAACATGTAGGGTTTTTTTTCTATTTCTATTCTTCCCTTTTTCAGAGTGGAACTTCTTACGGTTGCATAATTTTAGAGGTAGATAAATGAGAGGAAGCATAATTGAATAGTCTCTATTCTTGTGATTATTACAGAGGCCACTGAATGAGAAAACATGAGCAATATGATATCAATGCCTGTCTTAAGCTTCCATGAACTTCCAGGGCACTCAGTGGTAACTGACTGAGATGTACTCTGGGTGATAATCATACACACAGTGAGAAACGTAATAAACATTGTCTGTGCTTTTTAAAATTCCCTTAAAGAAATAAGAAATCCAATTCAAATATGGAATTTCCTTTTTCCTTTAGATCTCTGTGTGTCCCACAGAAACTTCAGTTATTACATTAACATCAGCCGTTAAGAGATAGGATAAATGACTTAGAAAGTGCTTTGATGATCACGGTTCAACTCTAGCCAAAACTGGTAGTGTAATGAAGCATTTTCATGTCTAAGGAATCACATGTCCTCCTTGTTTTCCACTTTTAAGCCTTTATTTTTAGTCAAGAAGATTTGGGTAATGTCCTTACCTTGCTGTGTTTTGAAATGAATTTTTATTTTTTATTTCAATCTGTTGTTGTTATTATTTTTATGATTACTATTAGTAGTACTATTACTACTACTACTTCATCATATTAAACATACACAGTCCTTCATGGACATTTATTTGCTAAAACTGCCCATATATTAATTTTTTTTTTTCTTTTCATTTTCACAGAAACTGAATTTAAAAAAAGTGTCTCTAAAGAAAAAACCAGAAAAGCTGATCAGAAAAAGAACGTCCAAATGGTGAACTTTCCACATTTTTGTAACTAACCAGAGAACTCGCATAGAAAAGTGTGAAAGTGGGTTGCATAGAAGCTCATTATGTGTGCTAGAATTCTGAAGTAGAATGAGTGTCACATATGTCCGTAAGAATATTGATTCCTGGTGATTTTACAATGAGTTTTTCTTTGAAAAAATAGCACTTTATAAATGGAACATATTTCATAATCCACAAAAGAAGCTGCTTAAAGTTCCCGAAAATAATTTCTGCAATAAAATATTGCATTTTATTTAGTGAAAATATATGTGTTTATATAAATCTATATTTATATTTGCATATCTATGTATGTACACACACACGTGTATATATGTGTAATATATGTATATGCATTGCAACTAATGCAGAATAGTTTATTAATTTCCCCTGACCATTGAGTACCATTATGCTTTTACACCCAGATTCAAAACTTTCTTAGTTGTTTGGTGTGTCTTTCTCTTAGTTGACTCAAAGAATGCAATACTGTTAGTATTTAATTGAAACTTTACTACATAAGAGAATATGTATTCTTTTTAATTGTAGGCATCAATTAATCGTGATCTACCTTCTAATTTCTTGCCTGTTGATACTCGTAATTTAAAATGTATCCTTTCACAACCTGTTGGTTAAGTGTATCAGCTAAATTTCCTTCTTTTGTTGTTTGAATGACATTGTTTGTGATTAACTGTGCATCAGATATTGTGGACCCCTATAATGAAGGAAGAGAAACAGGTAATATATATTAAATAATATTTCATTCATAATCTACCCATGAAATTTAGAATTGTTTTATACCAGAAAATGAAGTAATGACATCAAGATGTTGGCAAAAAAGCATTCCTTTTCATCAGAACAGCACAGCTTATCACCTGTAAATGGTGCATCTGTGAAACAATACAAGAGTTAATGGAGTTTTTTTAGTTAAGTCACAGACAGACTGATTTGGGTTGGAAGGGACCTGTAGGCTCATCCCATCCCACCCCTGCCATGGCAGTGACCCCTCCCACTGTCCCAGGCTGCTCCAGCCCCAATGTCCAGCCTGGCCTGGAGCACAGCTGCTCTGGGCACCAGTGCCAGGGCTGCCACTCCCACAGGGAAAGATTTCTTCCTCCTGTCTAACCTGTACCAAGGAAGTATCAGTGTGAAGCTGTTCACCCTTGTCCTGTCACACTATATGCTCTTGGAAATAGCTGCTCTCCATCTGTCTTGTTGGCTCCCTTCAGGGGTTGGGATACTTACTAAGTCTAAAGACAAAGCAAAAGAAGCTACAGAACAATCAGTAGCATAACAGAGTGTGTCTCCATGTGTTTGCAGTTCTCATTCACAGCAGATCAATATAAAACACTTTATGTGCTCAATATCTGACTCTAGAGTGTATCTTTTCACTTATATTAGTATGAAAATGTAGTCAAAAGGAGAAATTTTTTTTATCATTAAATGTGCATTATCCTTGGAGAGAAGAGATGGTTTTGGAGTTTTATTTTCTGACATCAGGACTCTGGAAACTCAGTTTATCCACTCACTTAAGTCCTCTCTGAGCCTGTGCAACAGAACTGTATGAGCAGTACTGGTTTTCAATTTTTTGCCCTTTTTTCAGGGTATCTAAATTTTTTCTTTGTGTCTTTAACCTGTCTACCAAATAATCCTTGTTCATTATAAAAGACACCTTTCAAATGAGCATCCCAATTTTACTCTAAAAATGTCATAATTGTTTTAGTTTTAAAAGCCAGAATTAGGTTTCAAAATACATGAAAACTAATGATGACCTAAAACCCTTTAAATATGATAATGTCATTTAAATTAATTGAACTTGAGATTACCTAATGTAGTTTGTAATATGTTACATGCATAATGATGAAATTCTGTTGTTACAGAAACTTCAAGTCCTTCTCAAAAAATACAGGAAATACTAGAAAAATACCGTGACCTTCTTACACTGCAGTGGGAAGGTGTCACTGGCAGTATGTGTGCTCCAAGGTATGTAATATTCTATCTACTTTCTTGTTTACCCATATTTCTTCTTTAAAATTGTGCCTGTTTTCAGAGACTTGGTTCATAAGATAGGGTCACATTTTGTTGAGCTGATAAACACATAGTAAACCATTGTTGTTGTATCAAACACAGGTCTGGGTTTGTAGACGAGAATATTTTAGGGATTTGAAATAAAGTGCTGCAAAGTAGCCAGATTGGTTTTATCTGAGTTGCTGTATATGGAAATAATCTAATCTTGACAGAAAGTCTTTTGGTGCACTCTTTGATGAATACACATATGTGAGCATAAGTGTAATTTCTGCCTTTGCTCATAATTGAAAAATCCAAGTGGTAAAACCATAGCATCCCCCTACACCTTCAGTCAACTGTAAATGGGAGCACAGATTTCAGAAGCAGAGCAGTGAAGGCACATCACACAGTTCCCAATTTCAAACATTGATCATGAAGCTAATACCATCTTATGGAATCTACTCATAAACACACATTGTTCTTTATAGAAATATTTTACTTTTAAGATCATAGCCATAGAGGAATAAAAGGAATCTCAAGAGGTCAGTGACAAGCCCTGTGAGACAGCATGGCCATCACTGGACCTTCCTTCCTAACTGCTAGGTTAGCACTCCGTTCTTTGGAGTTTTCTCTACTTAGCTAATACCACTGAGTAGGTACTCTAGAATTTTTTCATAACAATTGCAAAGATCATTATTACCAACTTGCAGTTTTTGCTGCCAGCTAGCCTAATTATCCACATTTCTTTTCAAAAACTAATAAATGTTCATGTTCCTGTGGGTGTATACAGAACTAGTTCCTTTGAATGTTCGACAAAGACTGTATTTTAAAGCTGTGCAATACATACAGCAACGATTTTTTAAAATTTTGTTTTTTGGATTGAGAGGCTGGTATTTATCTAAAAATAGCCTATGCCTCTTGCTCACTATGAGATGTTGCTGAGTAGAGTAATCATTTTAATACAAGTGCATATTAATAATCCATATGACTTATTACTCTTCTCACAGAATTCTGCAGCCATGTTTGTCTTCTTGCTTTGCATGCTGACTTTTGTTATAATTATGTCTGGAGTAAATAGCACTGAAGTGCTATTTGCTATGGATAATTTCTGAAAAGTATTCTTGTAAAATAGTAACATGTAAGTAACTTCCTTATTTTCTTCTTCCTTCCTTTCAGCCAAGATGAATGGGAGCAGCTGCTGACAAACTGTAGTGCATTTCTGTTCTATGGGATGGAGAGATTCATGTCTCATGTGTTGCTTAATTGGTTGGTTGCTATGAACATCCCAAGTAAGATAAGCAAATTGAGAAATATTTTAATTACACCAACTTTTATTCCTAAATGTGTCCTACTGTACCATTATCATAATATTGATGTTGGCAATTAAGGGTTTTTTTCTAGATCCAGGGTTTTTAGTCAGGAAACCTTTGTATTATGTAGATTTTGTTCTGTTGCACAGCTTTCTTGTTAATCCTCACAAATAAGCTTAGTGCTTCACTTTCTGCATTGGAATTTCTGAGGTTTCAAAAACTGAGTCATCATCTAATGGTTTTCTCAGTGAACTATCTCCTTTTCTTTGGAATTTAGTATTTGGTTGCAAGACATTTTTTAATGGTAAGAACAACCTCTGCAGTGACACTTTAAAATTCATAGGTCTCTGCTGTGGCAAACAAGAATTGTCCATCAGGCTGGGTTAATGCTGAAGGGTTACTGTGGTATTGCAGAGCATTTGTAGACTCTGAGAAGGTATTTTCTCTGTTTCTTCACAATTAATTAGTCTTTCTGTTGTAGCATAAGATTTAGAATTCAGGACTGGTTTTTCTGATTCACAATCTTCCTTTCTCCTTCTGTTTTCTTTGAAACATCTGGAAGAAGCTTGACTTTGGAGTTGTACTGGATTTCTCAGGGTAGCTTCTTCATGAAGCTTTGATTTTAGAATATGTAAATATTACAAGAAATAAGAAAATATGTTTTCTATATGCATGGATTCTGTCTGAAGATGATATTTCAGATATCCATAGATCAGATATTAACAGGTCTGGCAACTTTTTAAAAACTGTTAAACCTTACCCTTTGTTCTACTCTTAAAATATGCCGAGATTAATTCTGCCTGAGGTTTCTAAAAGGTCTAACCTAGACTGAATATTATTAAGTATTTGGTTTGGTAATTTACATAATGAAGTAAAATATATCATTGCTAAATCTGAGCATGAGACCAGGCTGTCAAAGAGAATGCAGTGGTTTAGTGTACTTTTACATAATATTTGACAATTGAGGCTGAAATATGTAGATTTTATAGTATCGGTTTAGATTGTGTTCAATAAAGTAATTAATTTTCAAAAGGCCTGTTTTACTTCAATTATTATGCTGGGCATTATTATTAGTGCAAACACTATTGCTATATTTTTTTCCAGAATGCCGTTTGGTGATTCTTCTAGATCTGGTACAATCACAGCAAAGTTACCAAAGAATTACAAACTCTGATATCCACAAAAGGTAGGTAAAGTCAATTTCAGTGAAGTCCACAATAAGGCATGTTATTTCAAAGCAAAGTTAAATTTTTGAGTTAAAAATATTATCCTTTACTTAGCAAGTAAAAGAGCTTCTTTTCATCCTAAATAGGATGAAAGCTCTGTTAGAAAGCAATGACAAAATATGACACATTACATTACTTGCTACATTACATCTGCCTCGCTAGTCTGAGAGCAAGGTTCTCAAAATGTTCTAAATGAATATATAGAATTTTCCTTTAACAGATAAACTGCTAAGAGTCCTTCTGAGGGTTCATACATAGAAAAGTTTAACGGTCAGATAGATATTTTATTTAAGTAATTATTGCATGTTAAATAGCCTGTTCAGATTTTTTAATATTAATTGCAGCTTTTTTTTTCCTCTTTAAAAGCATCTGAGTATTTTCATTGCTTTTAAGTAGACAGCTGGTAGAGTTTACATATCCATTATGAATTCTTGACAGATGCCACAGTGTCCTAATTTTAGTCATTAATTATTTAGTCCATGCTGAATTTTCAGATAACCTGATCATACTCTTGGGGGATGAGATGCCCTGCAGAGGGATGTAGATAGGTTGGAGCATTGGGCAGTCAACAGTGACATGAAATTTAACAAGAGCACATGACAGACTCCTCACTGGTGGCAAAGTAACACTGGACACAAGTGTAAACTTGGAGTGGGTGGCTGGAGAGCAGCCCTGCAGAAAGGCTTGAGGCTGAGCCTGGGCAGTGAGTGAGCAACACACATCCTGGGGACATAAATATCTCTTGACTTTTCTAATTATTCATTCCATGAAGAAGAAATAGAAAAAATTCTCTAAAAATTCTGTTTAGTTAGTGCAACAATGAATAAGGTAAATCCAGTTGTGTGTAAGAGGTTATACACACATCTGTATATGTAAATATGCAGATGTCTGAGTGTGTAAACTCATGGTATTTTTTCATATCCTTTTTGATCCCAAACAGACATCTCCTAGAGTAAACCAAAACACAATTTCTTAAACTAGTTTTTCAAACGCAAAAATTTTAAAGTCTCAGTTTAATAATTTGGTGAATTTATCGATAAGAGTTACATGTTTAAACTGAAAAGCCTCCTGAAAATTTAAACTAACATTCATTTAAAAGTGAGTCCCATAAACTCCATATACAATCAGACAGCATTTCCCCAAAATATTGCAGAAAACTTTAATTATCATATTTTGATAAAGTCACTTGAAAAGCAGATCTGAATAAAACCAAAATGCAACCTTCTATTTTCTGCAGTTTCAACGTTAGAGTATCAATCCCCTTTTATGACTAAGATAATTATGCCAAAGATACTTACTGAAATATTCAGCACTAAAAACTCAAATCCCACATTGCATGTGATTTGCCTTGAAGCCTCCAAATCAACACCATACTTATAACAAAGAACAAAGTTTGAGTTTCTGCAGTATTTTATGTCTAAACACATCTTTTTACACCTGATTCCCAATACTTTGACTCTCTTATAAAAGGTATTCTACAGTGTTTTGTAGAAGTTAGGGTGTTACTAGTCCTTTCAGATTTCTAGAGGTGTCCAGTACTACAGTAATATGACAGAGAGTAAACCCCACTGTAAAACTGCATCATGAAAAAGTGTAGAAAAGGTTACCTGAATTCATTGTAATAAATGTAAAGTGCTGTATGAATGTTAGAAAACACTTGATGCTCAGCATACAAGAAAATGCACTCCTATTAAAAAGCGTTATATATTTGCTTATATTTTTATATGCTATGTACATTTCTCTTTTATTGATCTGGTAATTCTGTTCTTTAGTTGTCTACGTGTTGCTCTCGAGAGACCAACAGAGACAGCAATGCTCCTCAGCCTTACAGGTGTTGGTTCTGTGCTGGCCACCCAGTGGTACACGAGCTCGGAGGAGCACGCAGAAAGGCTGGAGACCTTGTTTGAGAGTGAGCGTTTGCGTTTGTCTCAGCTGTGTGTGCATTGCCCCAGACACTGTGGGTGCTCAGGGACCGGTGTCTGTCCCTGTGTCCTGTCTCTCTTTGCTCCTTTCCAGACTCTGCCGTTTCCCTGGGGGTGAGCTGCACGCAGGAGCCCCCGCGTGGTTCGCAGCTCGGCCGTTGTGCGGAGCAGGAACAGATTTGTGGGGTGTTTATAGGATTTATATGGTGAGAATAGGATTTATATGGTGAGAAGCAGTGCCCTAGCACATGGCCATCTGTAATTACATAAACTGTGGGAAAAGCATCCCATGGATTTAACTTATATCTGCACAGATACGTTGTTTAAATCTGTTAAGGCAACAATAAAGGTAAAGGTAAAACCCTTTTTCATTAAGTTTAAATGTGAAAGCACCAAGCTGTATGGTTGACGTTTTCTTGTTTTTCAAAACTTTTGTTAAAAACTCACAGAAACTGACGTTTCTTTCCAGATTTGCTGAGCTTTGGTAAAACCACTGGACAGACAGTTCATATTCTTCAGAAAAGTAGAAGCCACAGGAAACGGGATTCCATTAAAAGTAAGAATTAAAAGGCTTAGTATGAAAGACTGACTATAAACACTAACTATAACCTTTAGTTCATGGGCCAGCGTGAAACCTTATAGATGATCTATTACAATTCTCTCTGAAACTTCTTAAAAAGCTGAGAGTCAGAAGACTACTGATACAATATCATAATTGGAGCTATATTTTATATAAATACAATTTGGGGGAGGTTTTGACATAGCTAACCAAAAGCTATTTTTTTTTTCTCCAGTTAATAAATAAAATAGTGTTACTAACAAGGTACATCAGGTGTACAACATAAACAATATAAATGGTATGGGATTATAAACTGCAAAAAGATCAGTAGAATCTGCAGTGGTTTTAGGCAGTCTGCATTGTACAGGGTGTACTAGACATAAGAAATACCTAGCATCTTGTTGGAGAGCAGGGAAGAATTTCTGAGAAAAACAATTTCTAATATAATGTCTATAAAATTGTACTGCTATTTTTTAATGTACAGGGCTTACCTTTTAACATAAGGTTTAATAAAATAAATTTTATTTGTAGCTTACACTGTCATAGAAGTGAAGAGAGAAAGAACTCAGATCAGAAATATTCCCCAGTTTTCTGTTTTTCTTTTTCAGAAAATGCTTCAATATAGTGACAGCTGTTAATATTTTTAAAAGAATGTAAAAGAACCACAAGTATTAATGAAAGAGAAGATGTGTTAAATGATGGCACTTACAGCATTCTTACGTTTAGTCATATTCAGAAATAACAATGGTTTTTAATGTGTTTTTATAGTGGAAGGAGATTCTCACAGCCCTCCTGGAGATAAAATAGAAGAGCAGACTGTTTGCACTTCCTCAGATCTTCCTGCAACTCTCCCATCATTTTTCAATTGTGTGCTCTATGGTTTACCCAACATAATTCTGATGTAATTTATGTCAATCTTTTCATGCTAGGGATATCTACACTGATTTAAAGAGAGATGAGATTAAGAAAACGTACATATTTCTGATTCCTGTTTCAGATGTAAACAGTTTGATATGAGAATAAGTGTAAGGAAAATAGAATATATAGTTCAGAAATTTCATTTATTACTCTAAGGTTTTTTGACTTGGTAAATCCTTTAAAAATTTGGTAAGTACCAACATATTTTAAAGAAAAGTGGGCTAGTATTTTTCAGCCTTGATGCATGAAAGGAACTGGAATGTATCAATGTCAGTGCTTCCATTTGGAAAAATGTTTTCTTGATGTATTTTATTTTCACATGGATGATTCGTCAGGAATACAGCTAAAAAATTTACCGAATGAACTGATCTTTTTATATGGAGGTAGTTGTAGTTTAATTAGAAAACAAGTTAATGTTAAATAAAATGGTTAATAATTTTTGCTTTCCTTATTTTTCTGTGTTTTTCCTTAATAACGTTCCCAACATAATTCCTTCCCAATATCCCACCCAGCCCTGCCCTCTGGCACTGGGAGCCATCTCCTGTCCCTCCATCCCCTGTCCCTCCATCCCTTGTCCCCAGTCCCTCTGCAGCTCTCCTGGAGCCCCTTCAGGCCCTGCCAGGGGCTCTGAGCTCTCCCTGGATCCTTCTCCTCCCCAGCTGAGCCCCCCCAGCTCTCCTGGCCTGGCTCCAGAGGGGCTCCAGCCCTCAGAACACTTCTGTGACCTCCTCTGGACTCATACTGGGGACTCTTGAATTAGATGCAGTACTCCATCTAGACTTTCAGAGTAAGAAACTATTTTTATTATATTAAGCAATTAATTGTTTTAATGAAATAAGAAGATTCAAATCAAATATTTTAAAATTAAAAATAATTATCTGAATTTTTTTGAGTATTCTAATGTATTAATTTATTTGACCATGAGCTCTTAATTTTTACAATATTATATTGTGTTCAGCAACCTGGAGGAAAAAAATCCCACCAACCAATGACCCAGAAATAAATTATAGTAGATACACCTTAGGACGTATGAGCTCTCTCATCGAATGACGTTGGCACAAGCCCAAACAACAAGAATAAGAGCTTCTGAAAATATTTCATCTACGTGGCACTACATCATTCCCATGCACTGTATTCATTCATACAAGAAATATTAAGCAGTTAGTGCTATTCCATGTATCAAGAGCTTTAAAATAACTTTCTGAATTATGTCTCAGCAACATAACAAATCACACTATCAATTAGCTTTTTTAACAGAAATGACATTTCATAATATATTTTAGCATGAAAAGAATTCGTCAGCTAAAATTTATGTAATCTGAAAAATGTGAGGAGGGAAAAATCGTGGTGAATTTATTGACGATATTCTAGGACAAGAACATAATTTGAGTTGTACATAGCTGTCCAAGAAAAGTGTGTGGCTCTAAATGGTCTGCAGTAAAGAGCTGCAGCTAGTTTTCTACAAAATGATAAACAGAAAAAGAGAAGCTCTGTCATTAGTCCCTGGTGTAACCTCTTTAAAATTATACTGCCTTAAGCAGTCATTCAAGGATTTGATGCCGTGGGTCCTCGTCTCCAGAGCTGCCGTGGCTGCTGTCCCTGCTTTGCAAAGGGATGGGTGGAGCAGGAGCCAAAATGGAGCAGCTGCTGCTCTGGGTCCTTGGAGGCAGGGAAATTAGAGCAGGTTTGAGCGTGGTGTACAGATCATTCCCGTAATTATTTAAGACTATTCCTCTGGATTTCGAGCACTAATTTAGTGATTTTACAGCCTCTTCCAACCTTTGGCACCATCTGACCTGGAAGCTCTCCTGAAATAGGGTATCAGAAGGAATTCCACCATCCTATATAAGCGTAAATCCATTCTTCTCTTACACGTGCATGAAGGACCAGCTCATCACTTTAAAGTCACCAGGAAGAACTTTTTAAAATCCCTCTTGGGTATTAATTCAGGCCTCCAAATGCACTGTCTTCGTGTGGATATAGTGACAGAAAGTTGTATGAAAGTTATAGTGACAGAAAGTTAATTGAGAGGTATTTAATCTGTAAGGATTTGTCCCTTGCCACTCCATGACAGGCCTGCATGTGCAACTGGAGGCACAGTTTGTGTATGCAGAAAAAGGAAGGCACAGTCCTAGTGACCACCAGCATGGTACAGAAGCAAACACTGAGATATTTGTAACCAGATTTCACTATCAAGTGTTTATACAGTGGTTCTCTTCCTGACACAAAAGCATATGCTACATTTTCTGGTCCAGCAGAGACAGAATTTAAGTGCTACTTGAATTCTAGTAAATAAATAAAATTCTAGCTAGTAAATTCGGTGCTATTCCCATAAGTAAAAGAAATGTTCATTTAACTCCTGTGGTATTGTCACATCTGTGCCCTTGGGCAGCATCTGTGTTTGCACCAGCACACTGGCTTCTGTGCTGGTTTTGTAGTTTTTGGTTTCTTTCCTCTAACAGAGTTCATTGGTATTTCTCCTGAATGACATTGACTTTTATTCCAGCTGGAAATACCTATTTAGCATTTTTTGGTTATTAGTATTGCAAGTACTGGCATTGGAATCTGAAGTGGAAAGTACATTGAAATAAATTTCCACTAGAATTCCACAAACCTTTCTGCTTCATCAGTGTGATTCAAGGGACATGGCCTACACCTGTACTCAATCAAACATGGCTATGTTGCCCAATATAATCTAATTGTTTGACATTTTTATAGTAATTCATTGAGACTAAAGAGAGATGACTACATTAATATCTTGATGCAGCTAGATAATAGTTGAGATAAAACTGGTGTGCCAAATTGCTGAAAGGCCCTTAAATTCTCTTACAGATTTTTAACTATTTGTGACATAGAAAAGGAAAGAGACTTCAATATAATGTAATAAAGAGAAAAAATAGTACTATCTATAATACTAAGTATTATAATAAAGAACATTATTATAAATTTTCTAGGAATCTTCTCTTCACCAATCACTTAAAATTATATTTCTCAATAATTGAGATGAGACTTAATGTTCATGACTGTTTTCTTAGATAATAATTTTCACTGAGGTCATAATTAAACAGAAATGTTCTAGCCATATAATATGTATATTATTCCTCTAGCTAGACTGTGAACAAATATGTGGAATAAGTCTGCCCTGTGTATATCTGTGGGAACACTCGGGCTGGAATAGTGGTGAAGGAATATCAGGAATGCTCAAAATGTGTGTGAACGCTGGACCTGCTTATGCTTAGACCTCATCTCACTGTCAAACCCTTCTCTCCTTTGCAAGTGCATTTGTTGAGGAAAGGAGCGTCCTCTGAGTGGGATGTCAGATCTGCAGGTAAGAGCAACCAGGGGGAGAATATTAGAAGTGTTTTATTTTGGAGGCGTTGCTCTGAACCCAGTGAAGAAATGAATGGAAGAGAAAGCAGAAAACAAAGAAAAAGCAGGAATTCATATTTCATCCAAAATGAAATATATTTCTCAAACTTTGTTTGATTGCTTGTTGCATTTTTGCTTTTAGAGCCCTTGGAAATAAAGGTTTGGTGTGGGTAGGGCAAGGTCTTATTAATCAAAAGTGAAAGAAACTCAGATATGTGGTCAAGTGCATTTTTACCAAAAACCAAGGCAAAAATATTTGCAAAGGGAGCAACCTGTTTATAATGAGATACAAACAGATGATTTAGAAGTTAATCTTCATCAGAACTATGCTACAGTAGTCTGGTTTATGGTGAACTTCTGATAGAGCTGATCTTCAATAACTCTCTCTGCCCCTCTCCACGCCCTTGCCCCTTGAGCAAGAAGTATCTCCTCCAGCAGTGCTCTGCAGTACATGTGGTTTTAGGAGAAACAAAATCTGTATACTAAGATATATGCATCTTCAAAAAGCGGTAAGGAATCCCCAGAGATGCTGTGTTGTTTGCTGCCAGAGCAAGAACATGAACATTTTGTAAAGTGCACCAACAGTGTCTAAGCTTTTGCTTTCATCCCAGCTAGTGGGTGATGAGGTGAGCTGATCTTATGACATTTAAAAATGTTCTTCCTCTAGATTTGAGACTATGAAAAATGGCTTGGACAATCTACTTTTAAACCTCAGCATTTTATCTCTTGCTGAAATGATTTTTGAAAGCTGTTTTGGATATTTCTCCCCATGCCCAAATCCACTTGTTTGTTTGGGCTTTTTTTTGAAGAATATACAGCTTTAAGAACAGATCTGTTTGTTAGTTTTTCCACAAGAAAGAATTGGCACAACTATAAATGCAGAGCAGCTCTGGTGGGCCACAGCAGGAGACCTGGTAACAAGGAGAGAGTGGTTCCAGACAGAGCCTGAGCAGAGTTTGAACAGAGATCAGCTGTACAGATCTGTTCATTAGCTTGGGTGACCACTTTATACCCTGTGCACATGCCAGGACATGCTTGTGACCTCAGGATACACGTGCCTTAAAAATGCACCTGTATGGGCTCATTCCTAGTGACAAAGAACTGTGGTGTGCCAACTAAAAAGTCCAGCATTGTAGAGGCACAAGATGAGTAACTGTTCACTTGGACATACCATAAAGATGTCAAGAACAAGGCTGGAGTGCTTCATCCTGGATAGGGTCTGGGTAGCTTGTCATGACCTAAAAGAAGAGACTCATTTCATACTGAAAAATGAGATTTCCAGCACCAGAAGGGTCCTAAGATTGTTGTTATCTTTTCCATAATTTCTGATTTCCACTCTGAATCATTAGCTAGGCTCCTGTGTCAGTGCCTTTCTTAGTGTTATCCCAAAGGAACCAACGTGACCTCATAACACAGCAGTAACTCTTATGGCAACCATTACAAACATTGATGAAGTATTGCTGACATTTTTAAGAAAAATCATGAAGCAGTTATCCCCCTGTGCCATGGGAGGTTTGTAGGAAGGGCAGTATCTTTCTCCAGGTTACATCATTAAAATGCAGTGATCACAAAGCAGAAAGTGGTGCAGTTGCTAGTTTTGCAAACAATAGACAATGCTATAAAAGTGCTTTGGTTTTTTTTAAAGAATGTGATTTCTAGGCATAATCCTAGTGGCAAAATGAAAATTCAAGGACATGAGATGCTATATATTAGCTTCCAATCAAGCATAAGAAAGCTGACTTTGGCAGTGTTCACACCTTTTATTCATGACATCTTAAGGTCTTAAAACCATCCGTTGCCTAAATTACTTTTTGTATATGGTAAAATGTTCATCTCATGCTTTTACCACATACTGCAAAAATGTGTCCCTTTAATCACTGTGCACAACTCAAGAAAAAAAAAAAAGAGACCTCTCCCTTGCCCCTAGTTTTGTTTGTAGTTCTAAAATATCTTTTACTGTGTTAGGTTGAAAGACTTAACAACCAAGTCCTGGGAGCCCTGTAACATTTTGCTCCCAGGCTGATACTGGTTCTGGTTGGCTCACTATGACAATGCATCAAGTGGTTCACACATTTTAAAATGTACTCCCTGACCAGTAGTGAAAAAAAGTATCCTCCTCCTCCTCCTGAAAAGCATTACTGAAGACATTTTGAGCTGAAAATAACCATTGATTCCATTATTTCTTGTTTGTATCAAAGATGGGAACATTTCATAGAGACAGCTTACTGTTTTCTATTGTTTTCCATACATTTTTAAATAGTTTCCATGAATTTTTACTTTTTTTTCTATGGAATTGCCTAATTTTTGTTGCTTTATTTTGTACTACAGAGCTGTACTTTACATATCCTCACCTTCTCAGGACATAAAATAATTCTGTTGCTTTTAATTAAACACTAGCACTTCTGCCAATTCTTCATGATTTAATGTATGTAATACCATTAACTTGTGATTAACCTAGGTCAATATATCCTTGAAAGAGAAAAATCTGAGTCTTAAATGCAAGAATTTTCACTCTCAAATCATATCTGACTGTTTTAACATACTAAACAGGCGTGCACTAAAGGTGCATACCATATTCTGAATACCATACTCTTCCTATCTCACAGTATTTCCAAACATTTTAAAAAGGCATATACATCTGTTCATTGTTCTGCTACAGATAACACAGGATTACTGGTAAACTATGTGCCTATCAGAATAAAGATCAACATTAGGGTTTGAGATTGAGCCCTGCAAAAGTTCAAGCCAAAATTACATGGTAAAAGGCAGTCACCTCATGAAATTTTGTGAGATAAATAGGAAAACAGTATAGTCTTTTGCAGTGAGTTCTCACATGTGCAGTTCATGATTTTATTTGTGGACTAACTCCTCTCTTTGGATCTTATCATCCAAAATTAAATCAGGACAATGGAATCTGAACATCCTTCTAATCAGAAAACAGAAAAAGATGCAATGCTTCCTAACCTCTCCTCTTTTTCTGCAAAGGACACCTTGTAGAAAAGGCCCAAAGGGCTTTTGTAAGATGCAAAACAAAGAGTGTGACTGTCCATGGGTGTGAGTGCTGTGAGGGGCCACAAGCAGGGGCAGATGGCCAAGCAGTGCTCAGGCATGCCAAGGCTCGGGGACTCGCTCCCGTGCCTGCGCCTCCACCCGCAGGGAGCTTCCTGAGCAGAATCATACACAAACCAGTTTCTACAACATACCAGCCTTTCGGGATATGCTTTGTGCTGTTTGTTACCTTTTCCTGATCCTCCAGCATCTCCAGCTGCTGCAGGAATGCTTTTTGACTTCCAAGCCAGCAAGGTACTGCTCAGGGACTAACTTTGACCGCAGGTGTCTCAGGTAGTCCCATTCTTTTTCAAGGCAATATAGTTTTTCAAACATTAACAGAAAGCAGAAAAAAAATCTGATAAAAACATTTTTTTTTTATTCTATATAAAATAATTATATTATTTTGAAGTAAAATTAACCATGAATGATTCATTTCATATCACATTTCTATAGCTACAGCTGGTACAGGGTGGAGCTAGTGTAGCTTCTCTATACTACAGAACATTGGTTTCAGCTGGCATTGAACTAATATCTTCTCTAGAAATAATGAGTTTCCATCCTAAAGCATTTAAAGTCAGCTGTTGCCTTTTCTCCTAAAATGCATTCAATTAAAGTTAGATTTTATATAGGATTAAAATTCAATATGCCTTGGCACAAGCTAAATTCATACCAACATTTCATACAATGATCCCAAACACTGTGTGAAACAGAAGTCTGTCTTATTAGACTCATAACGTGGTTTGGCTTTTCATGTACAAATGACATTCCACTAAAGCTAAGTATATTGCTGCACTTCATTGTGTGAATTCAGTATGAGATGGAATACAGCCATGGAAGGCTGGCAATTTCCATTAGTTTTCACTGTTTACAGAAGTAGTATTTGTGTTATAGTCCTTGTTTCTGAAAGCAGAGGTGTAATAACAAGTTAATGATTTATTCTGGAGTCAACAGCCCAATCAAAGCAGGGAGGATGTGACTTAAGCAGAAACAGGGACTTAAGGACTGGGGAGAGAGAGAGAGATAGAGCAGCGTGCCACCACTACCTGCTGCAAGCTGATTGTGGATTGGGAAGAGGAATGCAGAGGAGGAAGGGACTCACCTTTTGGCTGGATGTGTGCACCATAGAGCCAAGAAACTCACATGCACTGAGGAGTCTAGGATCTCAAAAGCTGGTGTCCACAGGACTGTCATGTCCCCAGTGACAACATATCTTTCTATTAGGTGATTGTAACAATGAAATGCGCTGTAACATTGCATTAAGGATCCCATCTCCCTCTCTACATGGGACGTATTTTGTTTTCTGAAGCTGCCAACAGAGGCAAATATTGTTGGCTTCTGTGTTCATCTCCAGTTTTCCTCTTGGAAATGGTGCTATGAACTGCCATGGGGGACATCTGGCTGCCTCTTCTGTCCTGGGTTAGCGCTGCTCTCTCTGAAGCCAGGTTCGTGTTGGACTCCACAGTTCCTATGGCACTGCAACTGAACATTTGAATCAGACACTGCCTGAACTAAAAAGTAGAAAAAACAGGAGATCAGTCAGAACACATAGGAAATTTAAAAACAGTTCTATAAATCAATCTGCATATTAGCTAAAAGTCTTGGAAATTCTTTCATAAATCATTTGAGAATATAAAGAAATATATAATAAACCCCATAATATATATTTGCCTATGCCACCAGGAAAAACTCTCAACCTAGAAATTAACTGTATTCTGAAAAGACACAATTTTAATCTAAAAAATATTTTTTCTTTTCTGCTTCTAGCTAATCATATCTAATGGACATAATTGGTCATTTCTCCAGACTCATGCTTGCATATACTAAATTCCTGGCTACTCAAAGATAGGTTTTTGGTGCTCACATCCACAAACAAGGTAAAGTGTAGCACACATCTACATAGTTTGGGAGATGAGGGTGCTGTCCACAGGATGTGAGATAAGCAATAGCTCTCTCTCTGGACTGGGTAAATAAAGTCACCATTTCTTATTCAGCAGTCAATTATTTTTCTTTATTTAATTTATGTGCTTGATGCCACCTCTCTTAGTTGCTGCAGAAATCTGCCCATGTTTATCATGCACAAAGCACTCTGATTCATCCCCATGATGGATTGATTCATCCCAATTCTTTTTTTCTGCATCCAATACTCTGCCCTCATTCCAGAGAAGAAAGCTCCCTGTTAAATGGGCACGTGCAATATTTCTAACCCCTTGCACATAAACCACAAATCTTCACTTCCCCAAGACAAATTCAAGCTTTGAAAATGTGCACCCCTGCCTCAAGATCAACTTACTGGTGTTGCATTCCTAAAGAATTATTGAAATATACAAGGACAGTCTTGAGAACATAGTTTTCATACAGGAAACTAACTCATGTTCCCTAAGGGCTGATTTTCCTTTATAATATCTAAACCTAATAATTATTAACATTTATATTTCAATAATGCTCAGAGGTTTACACTATCTTCCACTAGACAGATTATTTTTTCATTTTAAATGCTGGATATTGTAATATTTGTTAGCTAACACATAGGTAGGTAGAAATAGTTCATTATAAAGCAAGATAAAATAGCAAAACATGAGTGTTAGAGACACTCTGAGAGCATACAGTACCTGTTTGTTCATAAAGACATAAATAATTGGATTATAAACGGTAGCTGTTTTGGAAAAGAAAGCTGGAATTGCTGCCAGACAAGGATCCAGCTCAATGGAGGGATATGCAGTGACTAGGATAGAAAAGGTAGCGTATGGCATCCAGCACATTAGAAAGGCAATGATCATAAAAACAACCATTCTAGTCACTTGTCTTTCAGGTCTCCTGGTAGTTCCCAGCCTGCCTTGTGCATCTGACACCTTTTAAGAAAAGAGAAAAGATTCTAGAAAACAAATAACAAGGTGCCCAACCAGTGACTTCAGTGAGCTGTCTAGTTGCCAAGCTAGAAGGAATGACCTGCTCTTCCCAAGTGTGGCAGCACAGAGGGACTGGGGGCTGAAGTTGCTGCTGAGGAACATGAATCACCATATTCCGGCGTTAGTAAATTTTCCTTTGCTTAAGTATCTTTGTATTTTTGTTGTCAAAGTGAAATAGAAGGACTTCGTGGTGAGTCATAAGCAGATAGTGAACTGAATTCAAGCACTTTCTAGTCCATGTAGCTTTTGCAGACAACTGGGTGTCTGACATGGGTATTACAGACAGCACGCTGCTGAGGCTGTGCAAGCTCCTCACCGAGGGGCAAATTCACACCAGGGGAGTCTGACTGGCTCCGTGGTGCATTATGGCTTTCCCCAGAAGAGCATTTACCATCTAATGATATCAGAATTAAAGTGGAGTAGGAATGCTCACCCTCTTTTCCTCAGTGATGATGCAAGAAGCTTAAGCACAGATGTTCATACAGAGATTAGCTGATGTCAAACAGTGTCTTTCTGGGAACCAAACCTTGTTTGGTTTCTCATGACTCAGTGAAACAAGGTGCTGTTATGAAATATTATTTTACTTGAGAAATAATTAATAACTCTGAATGGCTCCCCTAAAACCTGAAGTCAGGTCTTAAAATATTGCATTCTAATAAAATGAGATTTGTTTGCATTTTGGCTTCCTGCAGTAATGTTAGAGGTCTGTGGAAACATTTTCTCTAATAACTTTTGAGCTGCACTCAGAGAATTCAACTAATTTAGTACTTAAAGAGGTATAGAAACACCTCCTAGGAAGGGCAATATCCTCACCTCAGTAGAAAGTTGGAATTTGTGTAGCCTTTATCAAATATAAACATAATAACAACAACAACAACAACAATAACAATAATGAATTGTTACAATAACTGCCAGTTACTAGGCATTAACAAAGGCGGTGTTTGGTACTGATAAGATATTCTGTGCCAATATATGAGATTTCTATAGCATTTTTTCGTGTATTCTATTCCTACACAGAGAGTGGCCCAGTCTCCCTTTCAGCAGAAGTGCAGTCCTCTGGAAAAGGAAAACAATCTCCTTTTTTGCAGTTTCAACTGTTTCATCTTGGTCTCATATCAGCCTGGTCTTTTTTTTCACATGCAGCTTTTTCTTTCTAAATACTGATAAATAAAAACATACTGGCTTTATAATCCAAACAAAGGACTACTGCTATAATAATTTACCTTTATTGTAAACTGCTAATTTGATATTTTCCCAAAGATAAATTTCTTTCATCAACTTTGATGTTGCAGTGAAAGCTACAATTGGCATTGTAAAGCTGGGGTCACTGAGACTGAGGGACTGTCAGACTGTGAAGACAGAACAATTCCACTCAGGAACAAGCCTAGACTGGAACAACCATGGGACAAAATGCATGCAGAGGGATGGTTGGGAACATCAAGACACCAGTTCTGGTGCTTGGATCTCTCTCTGTTCACTGTAGTCAGATTTTTGAAAATGAGCTTAGTTGTGAGATATAACCATATGGCAATTCTTTACAAATTTACAGTATATGTTGCAGGTACTGGCTTTTCAGAGCTTTCCAGTAAAGAGAAATATCAATATGGTCCTGAAATCATGTCCCCAAATCCTGTACCAAATAGGAATTTTCCTATTCTATTGTCTTTTTTTTCACATTTTGCAGCTTCTCCTTTGGATGAGGTTAAAAAAAATTCTAAAGCATTTCTCAAGTCTTTTAAATATTCCTGGACAATCTACTGTTTTGTTTATTAAACAGAATTGCATTATTTTCAAAGGCTACATCTTATTTTTTGTATTACTACACAGTAGGCAGCACTCTTAAACTCTACAACTGCAGTCATTTTAAGCTGCATTCTAATTTGCCTGGTTTGACTCTTATGAAATGGCAATGATTTGAAGCACAATTGTGAATAAAGCAGTACTGGATCATTCTGTTTATTTATGAGGTGGAAATTCTTTCATTTGTATGATGTTTGACTAATGAGATGTACTGATAAGTGATGTGAACTCCACACTTTAAAACATCACTTCTAACCATAGCATGAATTTCTGTGTGTAAGGATAATTATATAATAAGGGATATAACTGAGTGTGTTTGCTGCCTGCAAATATGATCTGCTTCTGCTTGATCTTTATAGAAAATCAAACACAGTAATTCCAAACTTTTGCATGCATATGCGTTTTAAAAGTTTACTCACAAATGCTTCTTCTTACCTTTTTTAGCTTCCACACCAGTTTTCCATAGGATACCAAAATCACCAATAAGGGTACTATAAAGCAGGTGGTGAAGAATGTAATAATGTATGTACGGTCAGCATAAGCTCCTGAGTACCTGTAAAAATACAAAATACCTTGGGTATATATTACTACTATGGTTCCTACAATTTTCTTGAAATACTATTCTTTCTTTTCAAAGACATCACTAGTGTTTTTGTCAAATGTTTTTATTCAACGTGCATCTTTGCAGCTCTAGTCATATCACCAGATGGAGCACTGGGCCATCCCCGTGCCCAGGGGCTACGAGAGGATCTGAGTACAGTAAGGACAGTGCTACAGAACTGTGGGGCTGGTTAGATGGGAACAGACATGCAGTCCAACCTCCTGCTCCAGGCAGGGTCAGGTATGGGATCAGACCAGCTTGCTCAGAGCTTTGTCCAGTCTTCTGGAAAAAATCTCTTTGTCCTTTGACTCCTGACAAAAAGCACAAGATCTAGGGTAATTATTTTCATTAGAGATGGAGGCTCCACCCTTTAGAAATTTTTGTTTTAGAAACTGATCATGGAAAATTTTGATCAGTTTTATTACAACTTTCTTTACATCTGTTTTTTTCGCAGAGATTTACATCATCTTTAGGCCTTTCTTTTAAAATCCTGGCCCTTTGGCAACCTGAGCTGCAAGATTCATTTTTTCACCATACTCTGTGAGAGTGGCCTTACCAGTTAGGCTCACAAGTAGTTCCAATCTTACTGGTGGTGTAACTGCTCCAACCAGTTGTTGGTGGAATGGTCCAAATGAAGGAAAAGCTCCACACAAAGACAATGCCTAGAGCTGCATGCTTCCCCCTCAAGCGTGCATTTCTCAGCGGGTGGCAGATCACAATGTATCGCTCAAAAGCCAACAGAGCAAGAGACCAGAGAGCTACAATGCCTGTAGCAAGAGAACACAGTCAGCATCAGATTTGGGTAGATGACTGAAAAGCAAACAGCACCCCAAATTACAGAATCCCTCAACTGTTTATTTTAAAAAGCATCTCTGGAGGTCATCTTTCCCCCTCAAGCACTGCCCATCTAGCAGGTTGTTCAGGACCAAGCCCAGATGGGTTCTGAGTATCTTTGGAGATGGAGACTCCACAAATACTCTGGGCCACCAGTTACACTCTTTGACTACTCACAACATCAGACACTTTTTCTATCAACATAAGTTATGAAAGGATGGGCAATTTATGTGCATTATTCTAATATTAATGAAGATCATAAGAATTTCACGTTTGTCCAGTTTGCCAGTCTACAGTATAAGGGCTACAAAACCAAGTAGCTGATCAGGCCAATTAAGTGATTACAACTTACACTTTTCATTCTGTTCTACTCTGAAAAGCTGCAAGTAATATGCAGCATTCAAACTAATTAACTAAAATCTTCAAAACATTATCTTTGCAAAAATTATTACAGGCTATCAAAAAAACTCAAACCTGCAGGCAGCTGCCCACAACATAAAATTACCAATTTAAGCACTTATTACCTGGTGGGACACCAAAATCTTAAAATAGCCTGATCTTTCTCCATAGGACACGGCTTACACGCCACAAACTGATGTAGAAGCATCTGACATTCCCTCTGTCTAGCTTACAGGCTGAAAGCAGCTGTGGGACTCCTTTTCAGGCTGAGGATCAGCACTGTGTGTGATTTTGAGCATTACTGGCTGTCTTCATGCAGCTTCAGGAGGAATGAGTGTCTGTCTCAAGTGAGCAGATGCCCCATTTTAGACGAATATCCCAATTATTCTGCAGAGGTGTATTTACATGGGGTACTGTGTGGTGATGATTTTTCTTCTTAGAGTACTTCTAATATTTGTTTGTAGTAAGTGAATAAAGCCATGAAAAAAACCCACAAAAAGAAGTAGGTGTGTGGATGACTGTTACAGGTGTGTCCCTGCTCCTCAGAGCCCGTGGAGGATAGAGAACAAAAGATGTTCCATGCCCTGAGATTTTTCCACAGTTTATGGGCAGTCACTCTTTTTCTCTCTCTCTTATTCATCCATATATGCACACACCTAAGTACAAATATTGTAAATAGCTATGGATAAGGATTTTTTTCCTGAAATTGTTTTGCCATAAGCCCCACAACACTGCTATTCTATTGGCAAGCTTTTCCTCATTCTATGAAACACATTCTATGGTCAGTACACACGTGACATGCCATGTATATGACAGGGAGAGAGAGAGATATTTTTCTCTCCACTAACATGTTACACTAATATGTAACAGGGAAAAATACCAGTGAATTCAAAGGCATGCAAAGTCAGAGAGTTAGAAAGCTGCAGTAGAATACATTGAAGGAAGTTGAAGGAAAAGAACATACAACTACAAACAAAATCAAGCTTACCAAAAAATGTGACAGCAAATCCTTCCAATACACAAGCCCAGTATCCCATAAAAAAATAACCTTTTAGATTTGTTAAAAAACTGATGGTACCACCAGTCAATGAGACCAGGAAATCAGCCACAGACAAATTGACTATAATATAATTGACAGGTTGTCTCAATTTCTTGAACTTAAAAGTTACCAGGATTACAGCCAGGTTCTCAGCAAGTGACAGGGAGGTCACCACCAACATCACTGATGCCAGAAGCCTGAATTGCCAGGGCTGGACGGAGTCCAAGGGACGACGGAAGGGATCCCATCTGGCAGGAGCTGAGTAACTGGACAAGAGCGACCCATTTTCAAATGCTCTGAATGCATCCATTACTTCATTCAGTAGCAAAAATAATACCATATATTATTGGAGTTTCAAATCTGTAAATAATATTCAGGATTAAAAGGACACGTTTACTCTCTCCAGCAATAGTGTGAACAAACTCCTCCTCCTTCTGCTCTCCAATAAGAATGGAGGAAAAAATGTTTCGGTTGGAGGAAATTTTAGTACTGCAGAGTGAAAGTGAGAACAGGGATTAGCAAGAATATTGCTTAGAGCAACTTCTGCCTCTCTCTGCCCACTGTCTCTCTCTCACTGCAGCCGTGCCTTTATCTGTGGCAGAACCCAGCTGTAGAAGCTGCAGGTTTCCTCCTCCTGCAGCAGCCAGCAGTGCTGAAATATCCCTCAGCTCTCCATCAGGAAAAAAATCAGTGTTTCCTTGGAAGCCTCCCACACTTTCAGCACTTTAAAAATAAAGGCTACCTGGTAAGAGAAAGATGTCTGTGGTGAGCCCGAGAGTTTACGGGAATTCGGCAAAAGGGATTGTAATTGTTGAAATCAAAATGTGATGTTTGACATTACACTGACCCTTCTCATCAGGTGGTTCCCCAAGAACTCTCCATGGATGAACTTCCCTCTACAGACCTTGAGAAGCCAACAGATGAGGCAATACGTGGAACCAGCAGGAGCAAAAACCAGACCTAGGGACCCCTTTCCTCTAGCTGTACAAGATTAGATCTCACTGCCTTTTTGCACGGCAGTAATTTTTTTCTTAATCAACCTGACTATCTCAGATAACCAATAAATGAAAATAAATGTTCTATATATTTTATTTGTTCAGAGGCCTTTATAGTGACTGCTGTAAAGATAACCTGCATCTGGCTGCAGTGCAACACAGGGGGTTTCATTACATACATGTTATATATGCCGTATTTAGTGAAGTTCTGCTGCTAATTTCTAGCCCCAAAATGCATTTCTTTCAGTTCAACTTCTGAGAAGTAGTCTTGCTTTCTTAGATCAGCTGATGATTGAAAAATGTTCTGAAAGCCTACTAAATATAACTACAATATTAAAAACTGAAATTCAGCATCAACAGAAACAAAAGCAGCCAAGTTTTTGCTTCATAACAACAACTGAATCTATCTTTACCCAAAACAACTTCTGTAGCCAGTGAAAAGACTTGACTGCACATTGCTGACATGAAGAACTGTATGTGCTGTATCATTTTGCTGGCAGTTTTTTGCTTAAACATGTCATCCATCCTCTGATTAAATTGATGGAATTTAACAGAATAGTAAGAATGAAGCATTACTGAAAGTTAATTGCAGATAGGGATTTTAAGAGCTGACCCTGACTTGATCCTACATGACTTAGTATGTGCTTCTGCTCTAATAGTAGTTTTGGATATTATTAAGAGCATTCAAGAGCTTACATAAAACAATCCTATCCCTTTCTGCTCACACTGAAAAAATCAGTCTGAAATTTGAAAAATTGAAGGGGTTTTCCTATTTCTCCTGCCTTATCAGTAAATAATTATTTTCAGTCTCTTTACAGGTGGTTTCCCCAAGCAGGGCTGATCTGAACATAAGTTCCATTTCTGCAGACTAAATATACTTGCAGGTGCTTTAATGAACATGGAAATATTTTCAGAGTACTTCCTTTTGAGATGCACCAGAAGTTATCATCCATATATCCTGCTTCCTCCAGTGTCCATGGAGCCTGTGATATGATTTTTCTGATGGCATAACATCTTTTATGTACTCTTTTGCCCATCTGAATTAGGATTTACCTAGTAAATTTTCTTTTTGCATTTGTACTGAAATAGAACATTTATTGCTGTGAATTTATGAGAAGAAAGTAAAATGTTCTGAGATACTATTTTAAGAGCGTTTTAGGTCCTGTATAAACCAAGTCATATGTCACTTCATCATCCACAAAGCTCCATGAAAAAAGAACAATCACTTCTCAGTTGAGTGACACTCTTATTCCTAGCACAAATGTCACAGATATGTGTTCCTGTACACTTCCTTTTGTTCAGGGTTAATCTTTTAAACAACAGGATCTCTTGCAGCCCTAAATAAAAAGTATAGCATATCTTGCAGCCCATTAAATGAAGGCTTATACTGATCCAAATGCCATTAAATTCTATCACCAAAAGTGAGCCCCATCAGAGCAAAGAGGGAGTCAAGAGACCTGGTGAGGATACACAGAAGGACCAGTGCCACCAGCTTTGCTTGTGCTGTGGGGACGCTGCAGGTGCCACACTCCCTTGTGGCCCAGCAGGTGGACAGAGGGATGCAGGAGGGGCTGCCAGAGCTTCACACAGCTGGTCACCAGCCTGGAGAGACAGGGACTGTGAAACTGTACAAGGAAGTTTGCTAAGCAGTCTTTCAGATTCAAAACAGCAAAAATTGCACAGACTGCTTCAGAGCACAGGCAGAAATCTTGCAGATAGATTTAGACTGCCTGAGACATCCTGTGTGTGAAACCCAAAGGGGCTCTGTTACTCAGTGCTTTGGAGAGAACAGCAAAGGAAGAGTGTTGAGAGAGGATAGGAGGTTTCTCAGGCAAGGAGGCAGGGCAGGCTGACTGTGAATTTGTCACAGTGAAAGGCAGCGTACAAAGATAACTGTCCTGATCTTGTTGACTTCTCTGCCAAAAGCAGGACACCCCAGTACATAGCTTTCCTATATAATCATAGGGAAACACAAAAAGCACAGGCTGAGAAGAGTCAGAACAGTGAGATCCAGTGTAAAATAAGCTTCTTTACGCATGATAAAAATTCACCGTATTATGCAACTTGATAAATGACTGGAAAGCAGCTCTCACTGACCTGATTTGGCATTAACACAGTCATGGGACTCTGTTAGGAACTGGCCTGGGTGGACAGGCAGGCTTGCAACCCTTGAGAAGAGGAACCTTTGATAGCACAGGGCTCTCCCCTCCCTTCTGCTGGGGGTGCAATACACAAGACATCTCCTCTTCTGCATTAACTGCTCCAGCACTAAGCACATCTCTTGCCTGACTATTCTGTAGATAAATCAGCATCTATGTGCTTCAAGAGGAATATTGTCTTTACAGAAAAAAAAGGGTTTTATCTTCAAAATTTATTGTTTTTTGCCTTCTTTACATTTACAGATGTTTTATTTGCCATTCTAATTATCTTTCCTATTGAAGTAAACATTTCCTAAATCCTTGTGTTTGGAAAGAAACAACTATATTATCTTGCCACAATCTTTTCTCCCTTTGAGAAGGTCCTTTTTAACCCTTCTTTCCATGAGATCTTATAAGTACTGAGATCTTTTAACCCCTATTCCAGTGACAGATTTTGTTAGTAATTTTATTCCTTCCAAATGTAAGCTCATACAGTGTTTGTCTATATCATCAACAATTAAAAAGTTCTTATGTTCTTCATGAGTGGTTACAAGATATATTTAATTTTTGTAATTCAGTTTATCTGAGCTAAAATTAACGCAAAACCATTCAGAATTATTTTAATAAGCACAAATAAATCCTAACTTTCATTACAAACAAGGGTCGGCGAGGGGGGAGGAGAATGACCCCAGAAAATCTGAATATATGGTGTGGAATAAAGTGAAGCAACAGCACAGAAGAAAGGATTACTGTCATAATTCTTTTGGCAAATTGGATGTCAAATGAGCAAAAATTAATGCCAGAAAGGAAAATAAAAGAAGTATCAGTCATTTGGCATGTGAGAGGATAGAAAGTACACATTAGAACGTGTGAAAGTAAAGTTAAGCCTCGTTATTTTACAGAGCGTATATATGGAGAAAAAGTTACATTCCACGCTGACAGAATATCACTGGAACATGTTTGCTAGTAACAAATATTTTAAAAATCTGCTAGAAATAAAACTGCTTAAACATCTATTTCATTCAATAAACGCTCTGAAACACAGCACATATCATCTTCAAAGTAATTCAGTCTCTCACTAGAGCAAAAACTAACTTCCTCATCAGATATCAGGAATGTCAATTCAATATTTCACATTGATAATCTTAATATAATAAAATAATGTATTAGACTGATCAGATTTCAAGGAAGGAAAGTCGCTGCAAGAGAGTAATCTCATCTCACTTCAAGATACTAAGGTATCTATAAAGACAACTTAAGACATGCAAACCAACAGGACTAGTTATAGTAGATATTCTTGTCTTTTTCTGTTTTATTGGAATTGCTTTATACAAAGAGCTAAGACCTCTTAAATAACTACATATCTGTTCCTGTCCCCAGTACAGGGTTCATACCATGGTAGAGTTGTCTTTAAATGTCATTAAAATACTTTTTTTTACTTTCATCTTTCTTTAATATTGGATAATTTCTCAATGAGTTATTCCAGTAAAATTTAAACAATTTTATCTGACACAGCTTTTTGTTTTCCATTACGTGGTCTAAGAAATCCTGTTATGAAAAACACAGTTGAGCTCATCCACTTCTGTCCTCAAGTGCAAAAGAAATAGTATCATACCCTTGCTAATCCAACAAGCATACACAAATTAAAAGTATTATTTATGTCAGTCAAACTGTATAATTTTACTTTTTCAATTTCAATTCATTGTAGAACATATTATCTCTAGAACTATTCCTGAATGTATTCCTGCATTGCTGAAATGACCAAACTGAAACACTTTTGAGGCATTTTTCTGGTGGAAACAAACTTGGTTATTATTCTAACAAAATTATAAATACTATCTAGTTTCTGACATGAAGGTTTCACTGTGTTTCATGTGTTATAAAGAGAACAAAAAAACTCCAGGATGTGATTTCAAGAGAATAAGCACTGAGAAAATTCAGCCACTACCTTGTGAGAAGGGAGGAGTTACCAGGCAAAGGCTGTGACCTCTGGATGCACATCTGCAGAGGAGCTCCTGACCTGCACAGTCCTTCTTATAGGAACTACACTTGGAGATCCTCTTTCTGCACTAGTAGGAAAAATAACAAGATGGTGAAATCAAATTACTAGAGAGCAGACAGAAAAACAGTAAAGAATAAAAAAAAGAGAGAGATGGGAGTGTAGAAATAGCTGAGAGAGAACACAAACCTGGCAAGACAGAGGAAACGAGCCATGTCAGGAGTGTCCAAGTAGGGAGATGTTCACTGCTCCTGTTTCTCACTTTTTTATATTCTCCAAACAACCCTGCCCATTGCACTCCCTGCCATTAGAAGTGGATGATCTTTAAGGTCCCCTCTAACCCAAAGCAGTCAGTGGCTCTGTTTCTAGCTGAGTAGAATGAGCAGTGGAGATACATGGACACAGCACAATCATTGGGTGCTTCTACATCAGTTCTGCACTTCTCTGCACACAGACAAGAGGCAGCAAATGTGAACAGCCAGAACTGCAGCCCAGGAGTACAGCTCAGTGGAGAATGCAGTGGTGCCTGGTTAGCAACTGGACTTTCTGATCCTTTTAGGACCTTTACGTCTTTTCCAACCTAAATGATTCCATGATTTTATACAGCAATCACTGCCACATTAGCAACACATAATTTAAGATAATAATAGCACTGTATTTAGAATTACCATCATTCTACAGTGGGTACAAGGAAACAATGTTAGTGACAGGAGAAAAGGATGGCCTTCTTTCCAAGGTTCCTGCCTGCAACAACACATCTTTTCTTTATTAATGATATTGATTCATTTCAGTGGTATGCTTGTTTTAGAAGTTGATAGTAATCATAAGAGGAAGAAAAATGGGGACTATTTCAAACACTACCCTTTTGTATTTGTATTTGCCCTGAAAATGAAAGTAAATAGTATTACAGTGCCATCAGGTGGTTTATATTCAATTCTGTCTTCTCTAGAAAGACAGCTCTAAATAATACTAATTTCAGCAGACTGGGTGAATATGGAAGGCAAATCACAGCATAAGCAGTTTTGTTCCCAAAGAAGGTTCTTGTCTTGAGTGTCCTGACAACTCCTGATTTTTAAAAAGAATTATTTAATTTTTAAATACTGTGGAATAATGTAACAAATCTCAAAAACAACCCTTAAATAACATCATCACTGAATGTTGGAACAAAAAATAACAGAAGGAAGGCATCTAAAAAAGAAGATAAACCTTAAGGGTGAAAGACATAATGAATTCTGTAAGAGCTTTTTGGAACAAAACATGAGGTAGGTGTTTAAAAACAAAAGCAAACAAAGTCCAAACCACAATCAATCAACAAACCATCTAACCAAAACTGCAGATCTAATAGAATTTCTTAGATTCATTCAGGTGTAATATGTCTTAATGATGAGGAAAATTGCATTAAAAAAGCAGTATATGATGCATTTGTAATATAACCTAAAAGTTTCTAAAGTCGTACTGTCGTTTTAGTCTGGGGAAATCAGCTTCCTGAAGACACAGGATATCTTTAATGTGCATCAGTCCAAGTTTTTGGGTTTTTTTTGTAACGAAGAGTAACAATGTAAAATGGATATTGTTTAGCTGATCTACTGCTCCACAGTCAGGGTAATTCCAATAATGTGTCTCGCTTAACTAAATGGTTGATGTCACCCATAATTTATCACTGGTTTATGTTTTCTTCAAAAAAATGTCAGGAAGATCAGTGCATCACCAGGAGAATCTTCTAACTTACCATAATTAAAAGATTTGTCAAAGCTGAAGTAATAATGTAATTTGTTATTCTTTCGAGATACTCTTAAAGGAACAGCCTGTCAGCTTACAAATATAAATTACATCATGGAATATGTGCACTGAAGATGATGGGAATTCTACTATTGAACATGGTTTCACAGAAAACACCGCTGCACTGTAGCCTTGTCCTGCTGTCCATCCAGTTCTGTCCTGCTGTCTTTCTTGGAAAACAGCTCTGTAAATAAATACTTATTTTCAGCAAGCTGTGTGAATATGGAAAAAACACACAAGACAATGCAAGAATCGTAGACTTGAGTAATCCACTATTTTTCCAGCTCCCAGTAAATGGATTCTGCTGTCCTTCAGCTCAGAACCACACTGCTCCTCTTCTTATATGCTCCTGAATTGGCTCCTAATAGCTGTCTAACAGCATATGTTGCAATATTCCCCAAACAGCTCAGGAGAGCATTTTCAAACTGTTGCAAAACCCAGACAAGACAAAAGGAATTTGAATCTCACCAGTCTTTCATTTCCTATGCAAATGATACTTTCACTGTCTTTCATTATGATTTGGGGAACTCTCTGATCACCATATGAAATGCTGTGCTAGCCCTTCAGTTTTCTAAGGATTGCCTTTGGGATTTCTGAGAATGGCCAGAAAAAATGCTGTCACCTTTTTTTCATTTGTCTTTACAACCTGTACCCTTCAAAGAAGAACAATGTAAGTTACTCACCTCAAGTCATACCCCAGTCCTCTCTACTTTCTCTGCTTTCAGTAATCCCTATCTTTTTTCTTATCCTCACTTACACATTCAGGAAGAGTTTTACTAACAAAACAATTCTCTGTGGCTCAGAGAGAATCAATAGTGCTTATAAGCACACTCTTTATTTATTGGCAACTTACTCCTGAGTTCCCCCATCCAGGCTATCAATAGGAAGGCAATCTCTTTATAGCACTAATGACTTGCGGTAAAGTATATACATCTGTTTAATACAAATAAGGGCAAACGACTTCCCAGTCTTGGTTAGATAAAATAGAGTTCGCAAGGGCTTATCTCACTTAGAAAGAATAATTTGTAGCCCACTCTCATTAAAAGGATAAACTATTAGAGTAGAGACAAGTAGGAAAAGAACAGCATTAGAGGAACAAGGGAAGTGGGAGAGGGCTGGTGGGTAGATATTAAGTTTGACATGATCTGAAAACTCAATGCTCTCAGTACTAAAAACCATTTTAGTCATTGGCAGAAGAAAAGGGACAAGTAAACCAGGATTTCCCCAGACAGAGGGAAAAAAATCAAAGTCCTGGGAATCTCAGCAATACTAGTGATCTGCTGGAAGCTGCACCAACAGTTCAGTCCACCATAAAATGACTCCTAGATCGACTAAGGTAGGAAAAGCCCTTCATTTTGGAAAGGACATTAAGCCAAAAAAAACCCCCCCCCCTGCCCGCCATATCCTTGTTAAGAGTGTCAAGATAACAACAGAGAGAACAGAACAGAACTAATGCTAATAACTACTTATCTTATATTTCTCAGAAGTTTCACCTGCAAAAATACTGTTTCATTTCTTGCCCTTAAAATATGTATAAAATTATGTCCATGCTATTTTCCATCAATATTTACAGTAATGATTGGTGATTATAACAGCAGAAGCTTTCCTTAAACCCAATTCATGTTTTACAGAGCTTCAGAAACCTATGGCTTAAAATCCAAAGCACACAAATTCACACTGAGGCACTGAAAACTTCCTCATGATACTTTTAAAATCTCACTCTAGTCTTCAACAGGAATGTTTTTGTTTTTAAAGGATTTATATATATAGGTCTCCCTCCACCCCAATAATGAGATTAAAACCTTAGAGGGTCACAAGATTACAGTACATATTGAGCAATAAAGCACTAAAAAGCAGTCTCATCATTGTGCTTGGTAGCTGAAGTTAAGCGGCTTCCCAGGAAGACATCCGTTAGAAACAGAATTTTAACATTTCTTCACATTTCTGTTACACTGTTCTCAAGGTCACCCAGTTTCTCTTGTTGCTGCTTTAGACTATGAACAACCTCAGCTCTGCACCATTAGCAGATTCTTACCTTTGTGCCAAGGATCATAATGGAAAATATTAAATATGGCGTTTCCCAGAAAATACATCATCCTCTGAAGATGTTTCAACAGAGATCATCTAGTCTAAAATGACTGTTTTCTAGTGACTACATTATTAGGCAAAAATACCCCTCATTTTTAAACACAAGGATCTCTTTTATGTATTATGTGAAGAAGCAGCATCCATACTACCAGGAACACAGGCAGACAGCACCATCACAGGGCCAGGACATGGATTTTCCTGCTCTCTTGTCACTATTGCTCTAGGTAACTCCGTGCAACAGTAACATTTCCCTCGCTCCTCCACGGGTACCTCCATCAGCCGCAGAGTAACTCAGGAAAGGAAACCTGAGGCGAGTTGCTCTGAGCTCCCGCTCCCTCAGTAATTCTATTCTTACATGGACTTTACAGCTGCACTTTGGAATAATGTATAATACAGCTAGGGATCTATTCGTGACTTATTTTCTTCTAGTCCTCAACCTCTCAGACATTTTCAGCTGCACAGAAGCTACAAGAAAAGGTACTTTGGCTGTATGCATAACAAAAATACAGTATCATCAGGTTTAACAAAACTTGCCTGAAGTTATTTGTACTGTAGAATTTAATTGCGGTCCACGTACTGCAAGACTGCTTTTTTCGTATGCTGGAATGCCTAAGTTCCAGACGAATTTGATGCTACTGATACCAGTAACTTTCTATGTCCTTTGTAAGAAATGTTACCGATTTAATTTCTTCATTTTTCATTGTGCGTAAGTGCCGCGGGTCTTACCACCCGCGGCCCGGTGCGGGCGCGTCGCGGCTCCGGGACTGCCCAGGAACAGCGCCGGGCACCCGCGCCAGTGTCCAGGAGCCCCGGCGCCGGTGTCCGTCCGGGCGCCTTGGCCCCGTCTCACCGCCCCACAACACATCCGGCACGGAGAGAAGCGGCGGCAGCGGGCCCGGCGGGAGAACGAGAGCGAGCCCGGCGGGAGAACGAGAGCGAGCTCGGCGGGAGAACGAGAGCGAGCTCGGCGGGAGAACGAGAGCGAGCCCGGCGGGCGGGGCAGACGAACCCTCCGTGCACCGGCCCGGCGCCCGAGGCCGCCAGGGGGCACCGGCAAGTCGCGGAGGCCGGGCCGGCCCGAGGGGCGCGGGGCCGGGCAGGTGGGCGCGCTGCCCGCGGCCCGGCCCTGTTCTCCTCCGCCGCAATGAGCGTTCCGAAAGCGGCGGCACGAAGAATGACGGCGGCGTGTCCGCCCAATGGGACGCGCTGCCGCGCTGTCGGACTAACCCCGGAAAGCGCCCGCACCGGCCGTCAGCAACGCCTCGAGCTGGTTTACATCTGCCCAGGTAACCCCGACCGCAGGAAGCACCGGAGACAGCGAGCGCTCCGGTAGCCGCTGAGCTGCTGACTCTTCGGGACGGAATACAGAACTTATTTTACCGAGACCTCCTCTCCGCTGCGAGAGGCTGCCGGGCGTGATTGCGGGCGCTGCGCCGAGACTGGGGGCGAAGAAGTCACACTGCCGAGTCCCGGGCAGGGGCGCGCGTAGTGGCCGGTGCAGTCACCCCGAGCACGGCCCGGCCACTACGACGTCTCCGAGGGGAACGAACTTTGCGCCTGGAACGGGGTTTGTTAAGGGCTAGGGGAGTCCTGGGCCCCGGAGCAACCCGGCAGGGCCTGGGACCCAACAGCATCGGGGAGAGGGAGCGACGGGGCGGAAAGGGGATTCGCGAGCAGCCCGGGGGCGGGGAGCCAGAGACACACGGAGATGCCCGCCCGTGGTCTCCTTTTTCGGAACCACACCTCATCGGAAGAACAAACGCGAAAGTAGATTTATCACGCCACGGGATCTATAGAGATAAACCTCACATATTTCCATGTGGAAAAACGAGGGTACGAGATTTCAGAAAAGTCAGTGAAATGGACAAATGCGCCAGTAATGGGCAACAAGTGTCACTGATAAGACACAAACTGCCAACAGGACTCCGAGGGCGGCTTTAGACGGAACGGGAGGCTCTGGCTCTGCCCCCGGGATCCGTACGCCGATGGTTGCAGCCCGCGCAGGGCCACCGGCCGCCGCGGTCCAGAGACCGCCGGGAGCGACGCGCGTCGAGTTCTGCGCGCTTCTGGCGGGGCCGGAAGACACACACGGATACGGACACGGACACGGACACTCCCGAACATCCCGGGGAGCAGGCGGCAGGCGCGTGGGAGGACGCTGCGCTCCGCAACAGCCCTCCGCCACCGGCACGGCAGCCCAGGGGCGAGCTTACCCGTCAAGGGCGGAGGGGTCGGTGTCGTCCTGCCACAGCGTGGATGGCGGAGGCCACTCGCTTATCTTGTTCCCTCGGTCCTGCGCAAGAAAGCGACGTCCCGGAGCGGCCGCTCCTCGGTGAGCGGCTGCCGGCTGCCTGCCTCCAGATCAGCACCCGGCCCCCGGCCGGGCGGGGCGGGAGGCGTCCCCCTCGTTAGCCGAGCCGAGCCGCTCAGTGCCGCGGGGTCGGCGTTCAAAGTGGCAAGATGTGCGGGCTCGGCGGACAGAGGGGCTGCTGGCCCCCAGCACCGCACTGGGGGGGTGCGGGCAGACGGCCGGGACGCGGGCAAACCCGGCGGTCCACGCCCCGGAGAGGCACGGGCTGGCTGCGGGCCGGCACCTGCCTGCCCGGCACGGGCGGTCCCCGATCTTCGGCTGAAACCACGACTCTCCGGGAGGGCCGATCAGCCCCGTCTGCGGCCACCTGCAGCAACTTTCAGCGCCGCCGTGAGCCGGGGCCGCGCCGGAGGCGGAGGGAGCAGGTGGCATTGCCAGCCCCTTCCCAGTGCACGCAGGCGTCGCGGAACCGAGCCCACACCGAGCTGATGAGGCGCTCCTCACAAAGCCCGATACACCGTGATTGTTCCCTCCGCTGCTGGTGTTTGCCACAGACAGAGGGAAAAGCAATGAAGGCGTTTATTAAACCTTCTTTAGCTCAGCGTCGTTTTTAATCTCACGTTTGTACGTTAAGCTTTTTACAAACATGCGCAAGACAAGATGCACGGACAGTTAGATCCCGTAACTCCAGCGACTGAAAAATAAAGACCGTGGACGAGCCTGAATAATTACTTCCCAAACCTAGATTGACATTACGATCTTGTTACAGGTTAAACAAAACCCTGTTCACCTGCAAAAGACTCTGACGACAAGCATGACCACATCCAAAGTACCATGCTTTTAATAATTATTCTGATATGATCAAGTCGATTCATGTTTACTCTATGAAAATACTTTGAATAATAATAAGTATTTTCAAATAACTTTGAAAATACTTAGTTCCCCGCTTGTTGTAGTTATTGTTTTCCTTGGATAACAATGTATCAAATCCGTAGGAGAAATAGTTGCAAGGCGGGAAACATGCTATAAACCCAATTTCCAGAATTATTTTCTGTATAAACCTCAAATCCAAATTCTTCTTTTCTTGACAATGAATTATGCTTTCGGTTAGGAATATCTCTGGTCATTTTATTTATTCGAACGATCTTGTTTCCGCAGTGATGCAACAGCAGTTTCTCTCCCTTTAAAGACCAGGGGCTGTACCCCTACGTCGGGTCGGGGGAAAGCGCGGAAAGAAGGCGCGGAAAGAAGGCGCGGAAGGCGCGGAAAGAAGGCGCGGAAGGCGCGGAAGGCGCGGAAGGCCTCTGCGAGGCCAGTGGATTTCAGAATAGGCAATAAAGTTGAGCTAAACAGTTATTTCCAGGGCATAAGATAATTTTTTTACAACAGTTTTAAAAACATTGGGCAAGGGAACGGGCGCTGCGCAACTGAAGACGGAGCCGATTACCGGACAGAACAGCGATCGGGACGGGCATTACCGCTCAGTGCCCCGGGACAGCGCAGCCGCCGGGACCCCACGGTCACTGCCCGGCTGCTCGATGGGGCGCCGGCTGTCTCTGAGCCAGGTCCCCGCCTGGCGGGAGGGGCCCAACGCGGCGAGTGGGAGGGCACCGCCGCCTCCGGGTGTAGCCGCTGGCTGCCGGCGGGGCGGAGCGGACCGGCGGGGGGAGAGCGGGGCAGAAGGGGGGCAGAGCGAGGGAAGAACGGGGGCAGAACGGCGCAGAGCGGGGCAGAACGGGGGCAGAGCAAGGGAAGAACGAGGGAAGAACGGGGGCAGAGCGGGGGCAGA
>VZTB01002155.1:176447-281877 GCA_013397245.1 Thryothorus ludovicianus
GGGGCGCGGCGCGGAGCGTCCCCGCCGCCGCCGGACACGCGGCCCGGGCGACGCGCGGAGCTGCGGGTCCCGCATCCCCCTCCCGCCGGATCGCGCGTGGAGCGCGCCGCCCGTAGTCCGCCAGGACGCGCCGCCGGCGCGGGCTCTTTTTCCCGGGACTCCCGGTCTGTTGTTTGGCCGCGCTGCTCCGGCTTCACTTTCGCTGCTCTTTAGCCTGGACTTTGGAGGTGCGCGCCGCGGGAGCGGGCGGGCGGGCAAGCGCCGGGATTTTCCTGTTCCCAGCAAACTTCGGCACTTGCTATCGCTGAGATCCCGCGAGCGGCGAGGAGCCCGTCCCGCCCGCGGCCGCACTCCCGGCTAGGGTCCCCAGCGGAGAGGCCGCGGCGCGTTTGGCAAGGACCCACGCTCGCTGATGCCTGCAGATGTTAGCGGTGGGACAGATGGATGCTAATCGCCAGAGCGCATTCGTCCTTAGCAGTGCGCCGCTAGCCGCGCTACACAACATGGCCGAGATGAAGACCTCCCTGTTCCCCTACGCCCTTCAGAACCCCTCCGGTTTCAAGGCGCCGGCCCTGGGCGGACTCAACACGCAGCTCCCCTTGGGGACACCGCACGGAATAAGCGACATCCTGGGGCGGCCCGTGGGCAGTGCCAGCAACCTGCTGGGCGGGCTGCCCCGCATCAACGGGCTGGCGGCCTCGGCCGGGATGTACTTCAGCCCCGCTGCCGTTTCCCGCTACCCGAAGCCTCTGGCGGAGCTGCCAGGACGGCCACCCATTTTCTGGCCAGGAGTGGTGCAAGGCTCTCCCTGGAGAGATCCCCGGCTCGCCTGTCCGGGTAAGTGCGGCCGGTTCCTGTAGGGCGCGGGGAGCCGGCGGTCTGGGGTCCAGAGCCGGCGCGGCCCCAAGCCGGCGGACGGGCGCGGTGGACAGGGCGGGGGGCAGAAGACCCAGTGCAGGTCACTCGGTCTTTACGGCCCCGGGTCCGTCGCGGACTGAGCCCTGCTTTAGAGCCGGCGGACCCCCAAAGCGGGTCCGCAGCGCCTGGCGGGCCCCGGCTACGGGCCGGGGGCAGTGCAGAGCTTGTCCTTGACGCAGCTCTTTCTCCGCTTCCAGCTCAGACGGGGATGGTTTTGGACAAGGACGGCAAGAAGAAACACTCTCGACCGACTTTCTCTGGGCAGCAGATATTCGCTTTAGAGAAAACTTTCGAACAGACGAAATACTTGGCAGGACCGGAGCGCGCCCGGCTCGCCTACTCCCTGGGGATGACTGAGAGCCAGGTGAAGGTAGGTCCGTGCTGCGGGCTCCCGCCTCTCCCGCTCCTTGCCGCGGCCGCTTTCAGCCGTGTCGGTAGTTACTACAGCCACAAAGACTGCGCAATTATGCAGGGATGATTTTTTTAAGAGTCAGTTAGGATTGAAATTACTTTTCGATATTGGATAGATTTTAGGCTAATTTCTAGCTACTTTGTGGTTAGAGCTCCGTGCTGCAAACGATTTAAAATGAATAGACATATTATTTTTAATATAAACCTCCATCACAACAACAACAAAAAGCCCCCCGCGGGTAATTTTTTTTTTTAAAGGGTCAGTTTTCCACGAGGATCGTGTCCATTGGCACAACTTTACCTTGTGTAACTCCGCAAATTTTTTAGCGAAGTCTACAAGTGCATCTGAGTGTTGGGGTGACCATAAGTCAAAAATACTTATTTTTCTGGCTATTGTATTCTATTTTCAACAAACGACTGTTCCGGGAAGCTGCTGATTTAACTGTCGTGCAGCCCCGTAGAGCCGGGCAGGTGTCCTGAGCAGGTCCCCCCTCCCAGGAGCCGTCCGAGGCTGTGCCTGGCACAGGCTCTGCTCCGATTGCCCGCAGCCCCGCGCTGCGGATGGAGTGGGGTCGGCGGGGGCGGACGCAGCGGCGGGGCCGAGGCCGTGGCTGAGCTGTGCCCGGTGCCGGCGCCCAGGTTTGGTTCCAGAACAGACGGACCAAGTGGCGGAAGAGACACGCGGCAGAGATGGCGTCGGCAAAGAAGAAGCACGACTCGGAAACGGAGAAGCTGAAGGAGAGCTCGGACAATGAGGACGATGATGAATACAACAAACCCCTGGACCCCAACTCAGACGATGAAAAAATCACGAGGCTATTGAAAAAGCACAAATCCACGAACCTGTCCCTTGTCAGCCCCTGCAGCACCAGTTCGGATACGTTATGAGGGCGCGGGGCCGGCGGCCACACTGGGCAGCGTGGCGCGGGTGAGTGTAACTGGGTGTTTGAAGTGGTGTGTTGTACAGCCTAAGATGTATGTGAAATGTATATATTTTTTACAGAATAAGTTATGAATTTATTTTCTTTCTCATCGATGTAAATTTCAGAGAAATTTTTTCAACTTTTTGGGTTTTGTGTCCCTTTAATGATTCCCGCTCTTTCCTTTAGCCTTCCTGTTAATTTCCTGCTCCTAACAATCAGGTTTCGTTAAGTTTTCTATGGATCCCAAATCCGAGCTCAGCCACTTTGTATATAGTAAATTTCAGATTTTGTGATGTATATTTCTAGTGTATAAATGGCAGTTTTCATCCATTCCGTCCCCCAGTGTTTTGGCAGTTTCATTTCTCCTGCCTCTGGATTTTATGCTTAATAATACCAAAAAAACCAAACCAATGCCCCAAAAAAGCACGAGAGGAAAATGGACACTTGATTTTACATTAGAATGTCTCCACACGTGTTGGGAAGACTTTGTATAAATCAATAAATTATTTAACAACCTTCTCCTTTAGCGAATTTCTTCCCGCGTTTCTGTACCAGGGGCCGGGGACATCAGAGCTTCCGCAGGGTGCTCGATGCTGCCCTGTAGGGGCAAAGGAGCCGCTGCATCCGGGACCGGTGGGCTGAGCTGGGAGAGGCACGGCCGGGGCCGCGGTCACTGCCGCATGGGAACCCTCGCTGTGGGACTGCCCGACAGCCCCGGAGAGGAGAGATGACCCGGGGTTGAACGTGCAGCCTGAACTGCCCGTGCAGCGCTTCATCAGCTTCGGGCGAGCGAATGGGGTCCGCTCCGGAGAGGGGAGACAGGGCCCGGGACACGTCCCATTACGCTGCCTGAGTACCGGCCGCTGCAAAAACCCGGGGCCGAAGTTGTTGAGATCCCCGGCAGCGGCCTGCGAGCTCCGCCACCCTCCCGCGCCTTCCTGCCGGGGCTTTCGGGCCGTGCTTCGGGCCCTACACCCGTGCCCGAACCGGGCTCCGCGTGGGTCCGTGGCCGCCAAAGCGCTCCCGGCACCCGAGCCTCCGCATTTCTCCCCTCGGTACACGCGAGTCCGGGGGACTGTGAGCCGCACGCGTTATTGAGATGCTTTTTTTGCCGCTTTTGTTTCTTTATAGTTTTTTTTTTTTTAAAGGAACGGAAGCGTCTCTTTTCCCCGTATCTCAGCTATGGCTTCGCAGCCCGAACCAAGGCAGCGGCTGTACCGCGGGCGGTGGCCCTGCCCAGCAGCCAGCGCCCGGTGCGGGACTCGGCGCCTCCAGCACCACAGGGGCAGCGTTCTGCATCCCCCGTCCGCACCGCCCGGGCTCCCCGCGGTGCCCGGTTCTGCCCCGTGGTGCCATCACCCTGCGCGCAGCTCCCGCGTGTCGCGGCACGACCCGGGCCCCGTCGGAGCGGTCCTGCTGCGGAACAGGGCCCGGACCTCTGCCCCTGGAGCCGCCCCCCGGGTCCCGGTGCCCCCGCTCACTGTGACCGATTCCCCTTCGCTCCTGCCGGGGCAGCTCCGCGTCCCGGCGAGGGCGGGGGATCCCGCAGGTCGCTGCTCACTGAACGGGCGCGGTTGTGCCGCGGTCACAGAGGGAATAAACGGAGTTCAGGGTCTGCTCTTCGTGCGGCTTTGACCACGCTGAGAGCCGGCCGGTGTTCGGGCTCCTGAGGGGAACTGGCTGGATAAAAACACCCGCGCTCGAGGCTAATCATCCCCACCTGCCTCTTCCCAAACTTCTTCAACGAAATGAGCTCCGAGGGGGCGTTACGGGAGAAGGGGGCTCCGAGGCACCGCACGACTGACAGCCCGGTTCCCCGGGCAGACGGGGAACTTACAGGACCTGTCCCCACCCTGGGCCAGAGCCCCCCGTCGCTGTGCCGGGGCTGTGGCGGGGTGTCTGCCGGGACTGGCCCGACTCGGCTCCCCCCGCATTCGCCTCTGGGGCTGTTCAAACACGAAATTGCGGTTTATGAATTTCTGAGGGTTCAGTTTGGGGCACTCCCAGCAGCTCACCCCGGCAGGTGAGCACCCTGCACCCCCGGGGAGGTTCAGGCCCCGCGGCTGGAGGCGAGTTCGTTCATCTGTACTCGGGGCTTCGGCCCCTGTTGGAAAAGGCTAGAGAGGTTTCTTCTGAAACTTGCGATAATCACGGAGGAGTTTATAGTGGCACATTTACTGACCCGCTGAGGACTAGCATCTTGTGAACAGCTCGTAAAGCTGCATCACCTTCCTCTCATTAGCGCTCCCATACCAGCTCACAGGGCCTTTTACTCGGTTTGTATTGTGTTTTGATTAACACCAGAATTGCCTCCTAACATAGAGGTTTTCATGTGAAAAATACCCTTGTTAATTGGCAGATTAAAAGATATCTCAATAAGAAACGCGACAATTTAATAATTTCCCTGTAATCACCAAATTAAAGGGGCAGACACAGCCATGTTCACCATGATTAGTTTTATTGCTTGAGAACCAGAGTACTCATTTCTAAAGGCCTTCAGAGTTATCAAGAGTTGAGTTCGCTTAAATAGAATTACTGTGTGGTTATAATGCAACATGGCACAATAACAATACAGAGCTACAGACACCCTTTGGGCAACAATACTTGCTATAACCTGGGTTGTACTGTTGAGAAAACTCTGCAAGCGGACATCAAATAATTTCCAATGGTAGTGATTTATACCAAAATCAAGCATCAATCTAATGCCATCGTGCAGTCCATGAACTCTGTAGTGTTCTAAATTAAATCAATAAAACATACATTTGTGTTTCATCAACAGACTCCCTAATCACCTTTTAATGTTGTATTTAGTGGTGGGAGGAAAATGTCTGTAACAAGACTATATTGTAGGCTGCACTGAGCTACTAACCAGGAAAATTTACAGTTGGGTTGATGGTTGTTTTTTTTTTTTTTCTTTAATACTGTATAAATACAGTCTGTGTCCAATACAGTTGCTACTTGAAGCAGACTATTATTTTCTTCTCCCATGTTGTTATTGTTTCAATATAGAATATGGCACCATAAAACAGTAACAAAAGACAGACAAAAACAGTTTACAAAATTCTGGAAAGGTACACCCAAACCTAGCTAAGAACTTCACATTCAATCCTTAATATTACATAGAAAGAAGAGATTATAAGAATAACAAAGTGAAACTTGTAATATATGTGCTATATAGTATGCTATATATCTGTATCCAGGATGGCACTGCTATATATTATTTATTATATAAATGTTGGTTGTTGATGTACACTTAACTAAACCTGCTAAGACTCCAATACTTACTGCTGATATGGCACTCTCAAGCATTCATATTGGAAAGTATATTTAGCATAAGTTTTGGTCAGGTTTATAAATTATTTATATATCTGTGTATATATACACATACATACATATATATACACACACATATATATGTATGTATAGAAAGCAGCTGCTGTGTGATTCAAAAACCATGTAACATGGCAGTATAGTAATAAAATGAGAAAAAAAATTAAAAAATGAAAACCAAAATACTAAAACTAAAACACAAACCATAAGCCTTGGTCAAAAAAGAAAAATACCATTAAAAACCATCAATATCTCTATCTATACAATCCAATGTACAAAATCCCAAAGTGGTAAAGATATATAATGGGTATGATACCTTTAAAAGTTTGTAATATGCTGAAATAGCTTTCCCACATTGACAAACACTTATTAAAAGTTGAAAGTTGTGAAATCTAGAATACATAACATCTCTGCTGTCTATTTAGAGTTTTGGCAACAGAACTGTGACATATATATAAAAAATAATTCCACATTTCTACTTGATGTCACATGAACATACAAGACAGTGAGGTATGTGAGGCTTCTCTTGAACAGAGTCCAGATGCTGAAGCATAGTGTACGATCAGCAGTCTAAAAATGTGGCACTCAGGACTGGATTTATCAATACAGCTGTTAGGATTACAGATTTCAGTGTGTGCTGCCTTCCCTCCTGGCTACAGTGTGGTTTCACGGAAAATCTTCTCACTTCGTAGGCATCTTTTTCCTGTTGCAGAATTGGCATTTTTTTAAAAAGAAAGATAAACACAGGGGAAATGATGTAGAAAATGCAATAGAAACGTAAAGAAAAAAGATGATATTTACCACCACATCACTGCACGACACAACACTTGTGCACATTTGCAATAGGTTTACCTGCCCCAGCAGCTATTCGAAAGGACAGGAACACAGGCTGCAGCAAGTTAGGGAAAAATAGAAGTTACATGTTTGAAATACACGTTTGGTGTTCTTTTTTTTTTTTTTAACAGTCGGTAGTAAATACAACAAAAATTTCTCTATGGCTGGAAACAAAATGTTGCAACAGGTTTTTGAATTAATCTAATTACAAAATGCACAAGGGAACAACATCATCTCCTCACAGATTTCTGCTCCCACTGAGACCTAAGGGAAAACTTTCCACAGATTTCTGTGGAAAGAGGTTCACATCTCCCTTCTGTAACACTGCTGCACCACTGTGGTGATGAAGGAAACAGGAAATGCTGTTTCTGAACTGGCTGACCCAGAGCTTTTTGTTTACTGGGTAAGTTAGTAAGTTGCTCTATTTTAAAACCCTGGATGATTCTGGACCAAACGCCTTAAGTGCGTTTTTCCTTAGAAAAAAATTCTCTATCTCACAAGAACTCTGACCATGGAATGAAACAAGGGCATGTGTTTGTGAGTTCAGATTTGTGTGTACAAATGCATCCACATATACAATTACTCACTATCCCACTCTGAATTATTATTCAAGAGCCTCAGTGCTGTTTTTAGACAGGCTTTCAGAGATTACCTCCTACTCCTCAACTGGCTTTTTTCAAAGAAAGCAAATACTCTGTTTTATTGTATTTTTGACTTAGGTTTCCATCTGGTATCTTCAGCAAAGAAGACTGTAGAATTCAGGCATTTAATTAATTTCAACAACTGTAATAATTTATGTAATTCTTTATCCTTTTTCTATATTCTTTTTATCACTTGTTGTTTGAACATGGAACTGCCAATATGTTCTTTTACTAATAAGCACCCATGCATCAACCTAGCTGAATCTATGCATTGAAAGCACAGTTGAAATCACTTGTGTTTTGCTAGAAGGGTTTTAAGTGTACAGATGGCTGCTCCTCTTCATTTGCACCATATCCTGCTTTCATCCTAGCAGCCATCGTCCTGTTCTTTGATTTAACACAAGCAGCTATTCTGATACACACACTGACTGCAGCTGAATTCCACTTTGAAATGTTTTCAAGGTGTTGCTTAAAAACAGGGCAGACATACAGCTGACTTACAGTTACTAGAACCTAGTGCATACATCTCCTTCCTAATAAAAAAACTTAGAAGATAAAAGACTAAAATGTTTAATTTAATTACCTTGTGATCCCCCATGCAGACATTTGGCCCAATGTGGTCATATATTACTATCTTCTCATCATTTTCTGACTAGTTTAAAAAAAAAAAAAACAGAACACAACAAAACACTAGTTAGTCCAAGAATTCTCCAGATTACACATACAGAAAGGAACAGTGGAAATATTGTGCAAAAAGGTGAAACCAGTTTATGAATGAGGTGATATTAACACATCTTTGCTTAGCTTCTCAAAAGAAAGAATGTGTAAAATGAGCTTTTATGCCCAGTGCTGCTTGCAGTGATTTGTGCAGTTTACCTGCACAAAAAACCCCCTGAGATCTCTGTGCCTCCCCCCTGCTGATGGGACCTTGGGAAATATTTGTGGTTACCTGTGCTAAGTGGAATGAGTGACTTGTAGCTGCATTCCAGGCTTCTGCTGCAAAACACAGCAAGCACATTTGGCCAGTCTTTTTTTAAGAACAACACAATTTTTATTGAATTAGGTGAGATAAATGTTCTTTGAATTAAATGCAATCCATGTTGCCTTATAACAGCATTTGATTTCATCATACAGAGGATTTTAAATGTTCAGAGAGCTGAACGATTATTTTCAGGTTATGAGTATAATCTTTAACCATCTCTCTGAGATAAATTTCTTCATCTGAAAAAAGCATTCAGTGATTTTAAGAAAAGCAGCAAATGACAGATGACATTCCTCCAGTCTCCATTATGAATTGCTTTCATTTTGTTGCATGTTGAACTTTACCCTTATACACTGACTTCTTTAGCATTTTTATCTTAATGAATAATAAAATGTACTCATCTTTCTGCCATTTGCAATAAATGTAATTTGGAGAAGCTATTTTGATTCTCTAGCACAGTACTTCAGGAATAAATACAAATACATTGCCATACAAAACAATTTCTTATTGTGCTAAACAATTTCTATAAACTAATTAAATCTGTAATCTGCACACTCTCCAGTCTCTAATATAATTGTAGATGTGCTTCAAACTGGTTGGTGATACTAATTTATTTTGTAGGAAACAGCCAAGACTTTCTCATCTGTAATCAGTCAAGTTTGACTGGGCAATAACTTCATATAAACAGTAGCATTTAGGACTATAAAGTTAAAACTGAATTATCTTTAATGCAGTAAGGAAGCTTAAGGTCAGATTTACTTTACAGCACGGTTGTCTGCCAAAAATATAAAAACATAACCTTCTGCATTGTATGCATGAGCACTTTCCAATATTTCAAGATCATAATGCCACCAGCATCGGAAGTGGGGATACATTCATCAAAAGCGACTTGATAATTTACAAAGGCAGCATAAAATTGTGGATTTTCAACTGCATAATCTTTAGACAGATAAACAAATTACAGCAGTGCACAAGCAGAAACAATATACACTTGGCTGAGCATTCATTACTTCATGCGATCAGGCAGCAGCGCAGCTCCCGAGCAGTGGGCAACCTTTGGTGGTTTAGGGCTCAGGAAGCATAAAATAACATGATGGTGAGGTAACCGACCATGGCATGATAGATGATGTTGCATGAAAGCTGTTTACAGCCCCATGTCAGTACAATCTGTAATGCCTACTGTGGAGCTGAACACACTGGCAATTTGTGCACCCTATCCTTTCTTTACCTAGGATTTAAAGGCAGAATTACTACAATTTTTGTTTGAAATAAAATATAGAACTTTCTAGGCAGAAAAAGAAACACTTTAATTGCCTGCAAGAAAAATTAATACGGCAAAATAATTACCGCCAAAAGAATATTCAACAGACGGTTATGACTGAAAATTTTTTTAAACAATTCATACACATGTATATTTTAAGGATTTGTTACAGTGCAATTAGTTAATTAAACTTTGCTTTTACTTTCTTCAGAGCTCCTTTTAAAGCTTCAAAATACAGGTCTCTGCAGTGGAGTAAATTGTCAGTCAAGGCCAACTCTGCTTCTTGTGCAGAACCACAGAAACCTGTAGGGTCATTTTGCTCTTTCCTCTATCAATTCAGCATTCTTTTCTAATGACTATTTTCATTAGTTTTTATGGGCCAGCTTTGGGCTGGATAAGCTGACTCCTATGCTGGTACAGACTCGCTGAGTTGAAGCCCAGGCCCTCAGCAGTACCTGTCACTTTGCATGTGAGCTTCTGGAGACGTCCCAAACTGCCTGACCACAATTTGCAAATGCAAAGCTCCAGAGACAGAGCTATGTGCACTTTTAAAGGTGAGCTTTGAACCTCCAGCTGATGGGGTTTCTGTTAAATGGAGACTGAAATTGTAACTGACCTCACAGTTACAAACTTCTTCAATGCTCTAACTTTGTTTTCCCTTGTTTAATTTTCTCCCATTATATCCAAGTTATAGCCCTCTAGATAATCAGAAAGAATTCCTTTCCCTCTGTACTGTTTACACTCTTCAAGCTTTTGTGTACACTTCTATCTCCTTATTCATAGCTTTAAAAAGAAAATCTTCCCTCATTGGCCACTCTTTTAATGGTTTTAATCCTTTGTTCTTCAGGAATTTCATGGTCACCAAGCATTATCAGTAACATTTCTGGTGAAGTCTCACTTTTTCATGTGGTATTTCTGTATAAGAAAAACAAGTAAGACTGATTTTGACATTAGTATTTGACTATAAAGCCTGTATTGTCCTTAGGCTTCACATTTTTTTTTACTGAATACTGTACTACATGCATTGTCTAAAATTTTGGGTGAAATTTCGTGATATCATGCAGACACTTTTTACACATTAAAACATGTGAGGAAGTGCATTGACTTGAAATTCGAGTAGCTGTGGAAAACACATTCCCAGCCTTTCAATGAGTTATATACTGCAAAGCAAACAGTCTAATCACGAGATAAATAACCTCGATGAGAGAGAAAACGAAGGTTATAAACTTCAGGAGAGCAAGTTTCAAGGGTGTAATTAATTTAAACTGGAAAAAAAAAGCCATGAAGCTATAGAACATTGATTTACTTGGAAGATTATTTTCGGTAATTCACTCCCACTTAACTGCATTAATTATACAGGAGCACACAGACAGACACATGACTTTTGGCAATTTTGGGTTCAGTAAGTCTGAGAGTCATGCAGCCTGGTCAGCAAGACTCTCCCTGCAGCAGCACATCTATTAATGCAGCCACCCAGGGCCACTGCCAGCTGGCCAGCTCAGAACAGAGAAAAGTGGGAGAGCCCTTGTGTCACATCCCCATTTCCTGATCTGTTCTTGGCCATTTAGAGCAGCTGGCAACCAGCAGCAGCAGGATGGGGGTCTAGGTGCCAGGAGCACACACACAGGGACAGAGGCAGTGGGAGCTGACCTGGTCCAGTGCTTCCAAGAAAAGGAGGGCAGAGTGGAACAAGAAGGAGGGAGCAGATAACAGAAAACTGGAAGGCTCCTGAACCATATTTAGATCATTTAACCTTGGACAGAGCATCACCAACCAACCCATATCCTATCAATAAACACTAAAACCCCAAGAGGAATTGTATGTTCTAAAAATGTTGCACAAGCTTATCTTCTAAAGCTCTAATGGAATGTCTAAATTTAGGCACCTAATTGGTGTACCAAAGTTAGGAGCTTACCTGCTGGAGACTATCCTCATTCAGGGGACAGCAGAAGGTCTGGCTTGTGTAGGACTTGACATATTCTTGGGAGTACCTTAGGAAATCTACCACTCTGGTAACTCAGGTGCCTCCAGCTGTTGCTGTACAGGTTTTTCTCTCAATTGCTTGACTCCTCAGCCAGCACTCACTTGTACCTGATCCTGTCTGCATCCCTGATGAATCCTTGGTAGGGACAGTGCTGCTGCAAATGTCACTGTAGGGTGGACCGGGCTAGAGGACTAATGGGGACTTTTCATAGGGGCTTTTTATTTTCTGTTACTCTCTTTAAAGCAAGCAGACAGTCTCCCAGTGCTGTGCATTCCTGCACAGAAGAGGCACAGGACAGAAGACAGCCATCACTGGCAGCTCAGATACCAGAAGAAGTGCTTGTGAAAGCTCATCTTTTAGACACTGTCAGCAGGTTTTTGGGTGCAAAGCTCTGGAGGCACATCTCTCCTTTTACTACCGTGGTGTGCTGTCTCCTGCTTGGCAAGTGTTTGCTACAGGCAAATTCAAGGACAGAGTCTTTCAGCCCTACTCACCTTTGATGCAGATAAATGCAGTGTGGAGGCACTGGGGGGCTGCAGGTCTGTACTTACTTTCAGAATGAGCTCCTTGGCTGAGTGGGACATCAGGATTCTGTCACACCAGGCTGGACATCTCGTGTTCATGTACTGCCTTCCTTGGCTAGAGTCCTCGCTGTAGGGATAACTGCAAACAAATCCCAACCACAACCATCAATGACTCTTGGCAAAGCAGCCTTAAACCTCTGGCTCAAAGGGCCACACTACTTAAAAAATTTAACTGCTAAAAAGCAGCTCTTCCAGACACTTGTACATGTTTATCTTTCTTTTCTCTTTCCTGTTTCCTTTTCATATGTTCTTTCTCTACATCTCTTCTCAGATTGACAACTCTACTGTAGAGTTAACAAGTTAAGACACACACAGTTTCAAAACTCTCACCTCCTACCTTGTGCTTTTGCATGTGAGAATGTTTAAAGACAGAAAACTGTTCATCTGTGTGGAAGTACAAAAATCAGTTCAACAACTTGAAAGTAGACAAGAGACTGGAAAATGTACACACAGAAGTTGTAAAATGAAATCTAGGGAAAAAGCAGTTCATCTTGTGCAACTTTGCAGGATTCTGTCAAGGGGAGTTATCCAGGAAAAAATTAAGAGAAAACAGAGTTTAGAGTGCAGCTGTACACAAACCTCTCCTGTGTGGATTCTTTAAAGGTGACAGAAGGGAAGACAGGACAAGATAGCAGGTTTTGCAGGGGATTTCTTCAGAATCAAGGAATAAAGAATGTGGTTTAAAGAAAGTGATGCTGACTATGTAAGATCCCATACCTATGAAACTGTGCTAAGAAAAAGTATATTATTTTGTAAAGGCATCTTGAATAGAAGCAGATTAAACGGTAGTTACACTCTGGGGCCATCATAAACACGCTGTGATATCTCCAGTGCATTCTCACTTAGCTTTAAAGGGCAACTGAAAGTGTTTATTTTAATCTACAGAATATAATTAGAGGTAACACACCTGTGTGAGCCCATGGGCTGAGATCATCTGAAGGGCAACCTCTGGCTCAACCTCAACAAACTGAGGCCAGAATTTTTCATGTCTCATCCAAATCTTCTCACCAGCTTACTAAGAAAGAACTTTGCATCTGATGATCGCTCACCACACTGTAAGGCCCACTGTTTTCTAAGACCATTTCCAAAATGGCATGTGGGAGTAGCTAAGAAGGGTTTGTTTTAGAAATCAAGAGGGTTTGTGACAGGCTCAACTTCTTGAATATTGAGCCTGAATTAACTGAAGTCTGCCTTAATAAAACTCTTAAAACCCCCAAACATCTACATATGTATGAGTGTATTTGAAACGACATTTGCATTTTATTCTGCTCCTCACTGAATTCATAAAGGAAATACTGAGGTTTTTCTGATATGTCTCTTAAAATAAAATTTCTGGTATTGTAAAAAAAGGGTTTGCATGCTTGAAGGAAAATTATTTACCATCCTGCTTGGTGTGATATCCCGAAACGGAGACATACAGCTCTCTACCAAATGGGTTTACAAGCTACACTGCCATTAAAAAGATTAGCCATGGCAAACATCCAAGAAAAGCGTACTGAATGTATTGGAACAAACCAGTGATCTCAGTACGTTTTCCACCTCATCAAACCTAACAAGACTCATTTTCAAAACATATTATGAGAATTCAATTTGCTGCTTCACTGACATACAGAAGTACAGCTTATTTCTGAGTGTCTGTGAAATATTTTGATGATGTAATACTATGTTAGTAGCAGAAGCTCTTTGTCTGCAACTTAAGGTTTGACTTTTTCTTGTAACATCTTACTTTACTTACTCAAGAACCCCATGTAACTGAAGCTACTTTTTTTATGACATAAAGGTATAAGAATCAATCACATTTCATACAATCCTTCCTTTTACAGCATTAACAGTATGACTTTTGAAATGTGATGTTCCATACCTGGAATGATCTGTTAGTGCTATGTGTTAGAGCATTAAATCCCAGAGCCTATATTCCATGAAATGGTATTTATCAATTTGCTTTATTTATCTTAATGTTTTCACAGGGTGAAAACTTCTGCCAATTTTTCAAGGTCCTTAGCACTGATCACCCAGTCAGAAAGTTACTGTAGTTTACAACAATCTTTGACAAATCAGATTTCTAATGGCTGGGATAGAGATCAAAATAAATGCTGCAAAATTATCCATACAAAATGACCTGTAGTTAATAATTTAATATAATAAAGGGAGGCAAGCTCTTCTTTTTAAAAGGAAGAATCCTTGGAAGGAAGCAAGAAGCATGGAGTGCTCTGTCTCACTGCACTCCAGTGAATAAAGTTCCCTCCCTCCACCCCCTCTTAGGGTGTGTGGAAGCCCTGATCGCAGTAGAATGCTGACACTAATGTAATAAAAAATCCTAACAAGCTACATGCCCCCAAAATTAGGAAAACTATTTGCTCTCCTTGTTCATGCTCTAGAGGGGCCACAAACACTTTGGAATAAGTAAGATTCTTTTGCAGATGGGCTCAAATAGTGGTTATAGCTAAATATGACTCAAAATTCCCATGAGATATTCTTTTTTTTGTGACTTTCTAGGTTGTGAGGATATTTTAGTTTATTATATGCCACTGATCTTAAATATATTTTTAGCAAATAAAAGCTCTGTTAGAGGTTTCTGGAATATAACTGTCACTGAAGAAGTTTTTCTGAAACATACTGCTGAATGCATACTATTCCAGAACAAAACTTTTCAAATACCACACGTGCCAGAAGTTGTCTCCATCATCTCGATCCACAGCCAAGTGAACAGCGCATGAAAATGGTGTGACTGCTTGCAGAATTATCTACATGAGAACTCTGAAGCTTTTGCTTGTCTGGAGTGTTTTTAAGGGCCTTGTCCCGAAGGATACTCTGGTGTCTTATATAAAGTCCTTTGGAGGTCTCCTCACCAGCTGATAAGATTTAAACGCAGTCAAGAGGAGCAATGGAAGGAGGAGCCTCCAGATGTGCAGGCATTTCAGGAAGGACGATGATTCTGATGCAGCCGTAACAAAGATGTTGCAGAATCAAAGACTTGGAGAAGACCCCAAGGGCTCAGAACTGAGGCAGCAGCTGTGTCACACCCTGTCCCTCCTCACAGCCCCTGCTGGGGCTCAGGAGCCTGGGAAACATTTCCCCTTGCTGCAGGGGGGAGCCAAGACATGAGTGTGACACATGCTTCTACCTGAGCGTTCGCTTTTCCTCCTTTCCCAGCTGATCCATGATTTCCCTTCTCTTTTCCCTCCTTTCAGCCCCAGTTCTTGACTGCTTCTTTGCCATTAGGCATAAATAGTCTCTTAAAAATTACTGTAAATTTTAGCTTGTGTGCATGCGAAAAGCAGAACTATTCTTGTAATACACATCATCCAAAAGACATTAGGAATAAAACTGTCTGTGATCAAGGGCATTAAATTAGATTTGTTTTGATGACATCTCTGGCCTCTTTTAACACATTCACTCCAGGCAAGTAAGGAACTCCTAGTTCTTAATTCAAAACTTACTTAGTAACTCTAGTCAACAATTTTCTGATTTGTGAATTGTAGAAATAATTACAGGTTTGATAAAAATAACTGCATGTCTGATAAAAAGAAATTCAAGGACTCTATACCGAATAATCAAAAGTTAAAAATTCCAGTATCAATCTCCCAGTGGGGAAGTATTGTGCCATCCTTTTGTGCTTTCATCATTAGTCTTGACTACCAGGAAAATTACTGTGGCAGAGAAAAAGGGAAAACCAGCTCTTCCTGTCTCATAATTAGACAGGAAAGAAAATATTATTTTTTCCTTTCATTAGCATTCTGCCTCAATCACAATCACCTTATATAATACACAGAAAACAGTGATTTTGAGAATGAATAGGGAGTGCTCATGTAAAAATGATGACATAACTGATAAAGGCCTCGAACTACCACCGAAATATAAATGATAAATAGATATAATGCTAACACACACAGGTGCTAGAGGTAAAGTGAGGCTCCACACACTTCCACAGTATTTTATACAGCTACACACTTTTTCACACACATTATATTACCTCTGTTTAAAAATCCAATGGGGAAATGGGGAATTCCCTGTGGAACAAATTTTATACCCTATTTAAAAGTGTGTCAGAGTTGGAATTTAGGGCCTTCATGTTAGCAGGGTAATTAATAGCAAAAAGAGACTGTTATTCTCTGTGTATGCCAGCCAGTAGAATTATGCAAAACACACTTTGACTGTGCATGCCCCTGGATGATACACAGACAGGCAGATCTGGAGCATCTGTGTGAAAAGCTTTCACAATTTATCTCCAGTTGTTTAGGATTTATGCTTTCTCAAGATGCAGCTTCTAGCTGCTTTTCCACCCTATTTCACAAACTTTTGTTTCATTTACACTTATTTAATTAGGACTACTGTCAGGTGGGTTTTCTGAATAAAACTTCCAGCAACATCATTAATATAATGCTCAATATTGTTGAAATTTAACCAAACACTTTGATGAATTGCTAACCTACTCTGTTAATAAGGATCAGACCATCCAATGAACTACTGTTGTCACAGTCAATAAGGGTGAGAACTACTTGGCAATCGTTTGGGGAAAATAAACCATTAAGAGGGTCAGTAATATCAGAGCACTACCACTGTTGACAGGTATTGTCAGAGATGATTGGACACCTTTACAAAGATGCTTACTGCAGGGTGAGAAGTCGTCTGACATCGTAAACCATCCTGTCAGCAGTGCCTTGAAAAAACAAGCCAACAAGGCAGCGTATGTGAACGTCTCCTTAACTGGCATTTCCAGTTAGGAAAAATGCTCTTAATGAACTCTTCTCTTGCGTAGGCACGGATAAAACCTGTTAGTGCAATGGGTGAAATGTACTTTCTAACAGGAAACAATTCATCTCCTCTGGGGGCTGCTGCCTGTGGCTGCCCCAGCCCCGTGTGCTGCTCTGGGCCCCTGCCTGCTGCCAGTGCTGCTGCAGCAAGTGTGGCAGCACTCACTAGGCTATTTCATCTTTTTTAGTCCAATAAATGTCATTCTGAACAACTGTGCAGCCTACATCCAGGTTAAAATGCAGATCATTTAGCAAACTTCATCACGTTTCAGGGAGTGGAAGTGCCTCCTGTTTAAAAACTCCTTGTGCTCAGTCATCTGTCAATTGTCCCCACATTTTATATCACCCGTTTTTTAATAACACAAAGTATTTGAGACGGGATAGAACTATAAAGCATCAATAAAACCTGAGCTCTTTATGGGAAAAGTTGAGACACAGTTTTGATTTGGTTCATTTTATTTTTGAACTTAGGTATGAGTACTCACATTTACTAAACTTTTTCTCTCTTTTAGGTCTTTCTATTTACATTTGACATCAACAGAGAATTTGAAAAGGGGAAAAACCCCTTTGGGTTGGAAAAACCCAACCACTCTTCATCAGAAAATAATTTACTATTTTCATATTTTCTGAGGAAATGTTGAACCAATTTATCTTCAACTCTGATGTGCTCTCAGATTGTCTAGGATACTTTAACCTGAAAAAAGGATGGTGAACGTGGACTGCCAATACAACCTTTGGGTGCTCTGAAAGTTTTAAGGCCAGAGATATAAATGAAAGTGTTTTGATATTTTTAATTTACAGACAGCATTAGTGTGAGCTGGTACAAAAGTGTGATTTCAACAAAATGCCGTTCAACCAACCAATGAAAGGGTGACATCTAATTTTTGTCAGCTAGCAGAGTGTTAGTTTCTTCCTCAAAATTGAATTATATTTTTTATTTCCCTGAACCTTAAGGGGAGAGTTGGATTCCCTAGATCTCTTCCTAACAAATGACCCCATGTAATTTATCTTCATATGCTCATCTTAGGCAGCAGATCTAAGCTAAGCAGTAAGACACAATGCTGTTTGAATTAGATTATCTGCTTCATAGGTACCAAAACACTCATAAGCCTGGGTGATGCTCTGCGAGCCAACTGGCCACGATCTGTATCTCACTTCAGCCAAATCAGGAGGGCAAACAGAGCCCTGCAAACACAGTAGTTATAGAGCAATGTGTTAAACAGCTGCTACTTGCACAGGCTACACTAACACCATGGTGACAGTACCAACAATTGGAGTCAAAGGTGACAATGGGACAGGGGGGTCACCCGGGCAGACCAGCAGCAGAGACAGGATGGGTAAACAGGACTCAAGCCCTGGGTCTGGGCACAAAACAGGGGGGGGTTAACAACATGGCATTTTTATCAGAATCTGTTTTACAGATTTATGGTGGGCATATTGCTTTTTGGATTAACATTCTTCTTTGGAAAATCGGTCTGTAATGCTTCAGTGAGCATCCCTATATCCCCACTGGTGTTGCAGCACCTTTTTCAGTTAAAAAAAACAGCAAACAAAAACCCAGAGCCTGTTTCTTTTCCCAGAGAACACAATGCAACCCTTCACCTTCAGCAAAGAACATTCATCCAGAATGCTGTCCATAGAGAAAATCTCCCCTGGCTGCTGAAAACCACCCTGAGGCCAAAGCCTGGTGATGAGGAGGACACACACTGACACATGGCTGATGGCAGTGGGCACACTGCTCTTTGACCCCAGAGCTGTGGGGAGGCACAGCTGGCAAAAATGGATTACTTGGCAATACTAAATGGATTATTTGGCAATACCAGTGCCTCAGCAAGTGAACACTGAGTGATGCACTCCATTGCTTTGATAACAATAATGCTGTACCCACACAATGTATGCAATACTGCTACTATTACAAGTGGATAAATGGAATTATCAATAACTTTGGGAAGAACCCAGTGCTGACTTGTACCAGAGTAGCCCGATGTTATTATACATGACTGTGATAGAGCTTGATGTGTTTTCTGGGAATATGCCTATCTGTACTTCTCAAAAGTACGTTGCTTTGTGACAAAAATTTACAAAGTCTCACATTGGAAAAAAATAACTGGGAACCTGAGGCAAGAAATGGGTCAGGGTTCAGGCTCCAAACTACTGGGCTTTTCAGCACTACATTCAGATGGGACAGCCAGGCTGGCAGTGAGGAGTATAACCTCTTTAGAATATGCTTTATTTTCTGCTTGCAGAGTGGTCTGTAGTCCTTACCTTACACATGGTGTAGAGGAATTATTTGAAACTTTTTTTACTTCATTTGTTTTCCTTTCTTTTCCCCTTTGCCACAATTACTTAAACCAAACCTTGGGTAATGCTCTCCATTTCCTCACAAAATAAAGAAACACTATTTCTATTTGCAAATTGAGAACTGGTGAGAGTGGCATGGGTTTAGTGTGAGTAGAAATGTGGAGGCAAGGTCTGTCTAAAAAACCATTGTAATGATTAAATTTGAATTGTTTTGGAGGAAATGACAGCTGCCTCTCTGCTTCCAGCTGCAAAGTCATTTCTGTGCTTCAGCCTTAGATGCTGGAAGCACCCAGACAACTGCATCATGTCAGGTGGGAATTTGTTCCCTGGAGGCCGAGAGATCCATCTGTGATTTCAGATCCCTCACTAACACCTGGAAAGTGTTTTACAGTGCAGGAATGAGTCTGAAGTATTTCTGTTCAGTGGAAAATACTTCTTAATTGGAAAAATAAAAAATTCCTGTTATGAAAGTAACTGATAATGCAAGCTTAAAAATAACCTGGGACTTTTTAATCTGAGTGCCTAACTCCCCTTTTGTGAGACAACAGGACCCAGCAGCATTACTGAGGAGACGTTCTAGGAAATGAGAATCCTGTTTGCTTCAGGAGTGCTGCCCTGCCAGCAGGCAGTGTGTATGACCCGAGAACATGCAAAGGCAGTGAGAACATGGGAAAGGAAGGGCAGCCTGTTGACACCTAAACCATTATCTTGGCCTTCCATTTCACAGCCAAGGGTGATCTTGGGGCTCTGTGCAAAGGCACGCAGAGATTCTGCTCTGAATGGTCTCTGCAGAAGGGAAGGAACAAGGGAGCACTCTGGGCTTTGCTTCAGGCAGAGCAGGCTGACTCTGTGCAAATCAGACCCGAAAAATACACATGTGCAACCTTCTAGAACAGAGAAGGGTCATGGGACAAAATACAAGCTAGAGAAAAAACATTTTATGGACTAAATAGGATCTTTGCAGAATAATGAACCAGTGCTAGAGAGAATTCAAAAGGAGGAACACTGCTGAGAGTAAATGAGATTCAACCTATCTCCTGCTCAGAGGTGTCAAAAGCCAAGACACTGCCAGTGCAGAGGGTCTGCTTGAGACAAATATCACACAGAGGGTATCTAAGACACAAACATATGTCCAACCAGTAAATTACATGACAGCCTAATTCAACAACAAACAAGAACAGGTCACTTTAAGAGAATGATTAATACATGAGATTGCTGTGCATGCAGCCTTATCTGAGAGCAAACGTTGTATGTGGGTGTGAACTCTTGCTAAAGTCAGCTCCTATCTTTGCTATACAACAGCTACAAGAATAATTATAATAATGAATGGAGAGCAGTGATAAAGGTAACAATTGCTCACCTGTATATTGACAGACCACAATGTCTTTACTTCTTTTTTTCACACCTCCTGCCTTTTGCATTCATTGTTGATTACCATGAAGCTCTTTGCAGCCTAACACTGGGCTGTTTGCTCATGGGTAGACTGTTCAGCCTGTGAGTGACAGAGCTTACAGAGTTTAAAATTCTAAATTGTATGTAGTCTCCAGTGGCTTAGGTTGCTATGGGCTACACTAGGTCATAGAGAGTGAAAGATGAAAACATGAATATTCACTATATAAAATAAAATACCTCAAAATGTAGGAATACAGGAGTGAGTGAATAATGTCTAAGAACACTCTGTTGGAAAGATTTTTTACATCTTGCCTAACATCCTGCCACACAGCCTATGGTTTCTTGTTAAATTGTGGCCTCCCTGCCAGGCTGCCCTCACCCTTGGCATATCTCAGTAGGACAGAGGAAGGGTTTGTGAGGGAAGGGTGGGCTCTGGACAGGGCCAGAGGGATGCCTGGCCCAGGCTGTCCTCCTGCCACTGCCCTGCAGGCTCCAAGGACCCTGGACAGAATGTGCTGGGAGGACATGGGTGGGACAAGCCTCTTTTCCCTGGAGCTCATTCACTGCATGCCTGGCATGCTCCTCTGGGCACTGCCGTGCAGGGTGGAGAGCTGACATGGCTCAGGCACATGCATTAAAGGAATAAAAAGAACTCAGAGTTCATGAGGAGTTTAGAAAGTGGTTTAGGGCTGCTGAATAGAGAGGAGATAACTGACAGGCTTGCAGATGCTGTCAGTGCTATAAAATCACAGAATGAAGGATTGGTTTGGGTTGGAGGAACCCTTGAGCTCAGTCATGGCTTTGTTCTAGGTGGTTCAAAGGGGTGACTATCTGAGCACCCCTCCCTCTGCACTGCAGCACAATGGTCACCCATGGCAGGAGGAAGAATTCACAGCAGATCAAGCAGACATTTGGTCTTAAATGACAGTACTGCACTAGGGAAGAACAATAGATTAGTTTTGAGTTCACTAAGCATGCCTGCAGAGACGCTGTTTTTAGATGTGGCTGTAGGAAAGCTCAGAAGTGGCTCTCCAATCCTTCCCAAATTCAAAGTTAACTAAAAAGTCCTGAAGCTAATGTGCAGTAAAACAGAGTCTGTCAAGACCCTGTGGAAACTCCTTTGCATATGCAGGAACATTAATTTGCTGTGCTGCCTTAATACCATTCCATTTACAGATACGAGTTCAATTTGTATCTATAAATCTCAAAGAAGTAATTATTTGTACCTACCAAAAATTATGTACGATAAAAAGTAGCAATGTTTTTCTGTTAAAAATGCACTACTGAGCCTGTGGTTGTGCAGGAACCATGGGATGGGCAATAGGATGTCCTTGCCTCATGACACAGAAAACAAGGAGGGATGGGTGAAAAAAAGCATCCTAATGCAAAGCTACTTTGCTTCTCATATACACATTTCAGTATTTAATTTTTTTATACCACTTATTATTATTACTATTTTCTAATTGTTAAGATGGAAACAGAGTGAGCAGAACTAAAACACACAGAGACTACTCACACCTAATTTCTGATCTCTGCTTGAGGGGAGCATAACACTGTAAAGCTCTTACAGACTGGACTGAAGAAGCTGAAAGCTATTAATGGAACAATGTGTTTTTGGCAAGCCTTGCTCTGGCTGAAAGCACTAATTATGGAGAAATGAAGTAGAAAAGTATGTATGGTATAAAAATTGTATCACTTCCCCTCACCTTCCTCTAGCCTGACCAGATAAACGACGAGTGAGACACACTCAGGGCTGTACACACCCTGCTGGTCTACTGTTACCATACTCAATCAATAAGGACAATTTAGAGTGATGGTAACTCCGTGCATACTTCCAGTGTCCCAGGGGATCAACACAAATCAGTATCACAGCTGGCTGGTGAGAAGTAATGAGAATATGATCACAAAAAGCAAGCTTCCCAGATTTTTTCTTAGTGTATGCCAAAACATCATACTTCTCTATCTGTCCATGAAGCATAAAATAGCAGTATTTAAACATATTATATCTATTAACAAAAAAGTATATAAAAAGCATAGTTTAATCTGCCTTTTTTCTACTATTTTTTGAACTTTTTCTTTGTGAGTGCAGTATTACTTTCCTTTGAAAGCAACTGTGAGATACGACTTCCTCACTCTTGGAATGGGACCATACATGTATAAAATGGCACCAAATCTTCCAGAGATTTCTCCTGAATATGATTCCATTTGCAAAAAAGCTTAGTTTTGTTTGATAGCAATACTTGTCCATCCATGGCTAAAACACCTCAGGATACTGCTGACTAAAATCATGCCCGTGTATTAAGCCAGCCAATTTATTCCAACAGTCTTCAGTAGTTAAATGATGTTTACTGAATCTGAAAAAGCAGAATCTAAGTTCCTGCCCTTTCCTGACACCCCTCTTGGATTTCCCTGAGTGATGGCAGTGGGCCCTACGTCCCCACTGCTGCACTCCCGCTGAGTGCCACTGCTCGCAGTCATCAAACAGCTTGAGGCTAGGACTGTCTTTATGGTTGCAATAATGTGATTTAACAGGTGGTCTGGGCCCAGTGCTTAACAGTCCTCCCACATCCCTGAGCACACAATCCTGCCAAGTCTGTTTTAAGAGCAGCTATAAAAGACAGGATCAGTGGAACCCGAATAATGAGCTACGGAGCACTACTGGCATGTGGCTTATTTGTGATGGAGAGGATGTGGGGAGAATAAACAATCATGAAAGAAACAGAGATCATTATAATTTCTGCAATAAATATGGGAACATTCACATTTTACCAACAGTGCAAGTAACAACTATGTTGTAGCTAGTTAAAAAAATGGATTATATATGAATCTTACCTGGGAGGAAATGAGATGTCCAGTTCATACAATCTGTCTTTAAAGACTGACAGCTCTCTGTCAAATTCTAAAAGCTATAAAAGATAGAAATAAATGCATTCACTCTTTAATGTTGAACTGCAAATTAAAAATACTACAATATATAAAAGGAAATAAAAAGAGACTATGATCACACACAGCTTGAGGTATAGCCTTCATAGAATAGTTTTTACAACACAGTGCAAAACCATCTGGATTATTTTGATACATAAACAGTGCCTTGAGGAAAGTGTTGAAAATATTCATTTTCCTCAGTGAAAGTTGTAACACTGGCTCTTCACAGCACTGCCCTGTGAGTGCACTTATACCGCAAGAAGGTTACATTTCTTGAAATTTCATTAGCCATCTTTTCAGAGATTGCATTAAAAAAGAACTGCAAACTGATACGCTAACCAGCCCAGGAGAATGTCAGTGAAATGTATCATATAACTGTATTATCTTTAGTGCAGATAAGCAGGTACCACAATCCCAGGGATGTGCACATCGCTCTTCCCCAGCAAGGCTGACCAGACTTCCTGCACACCTGCCCTGGATGGTGCACGGCAGAGCAGGCACAGGGACGTGTGACAGCAGGAAAGGGTGCTCCCAGGCAGCAGCCAAGACACAGCACCAGAAGCAGGTGTTTAGCAGAGATGTTCATAAGTCTAGATTTAATGTCCTGTATAAATATGAGTCCCAGCCACATTTGTTTTACCCTGGACCTCCACAGAGGGAATGAATACCCACAGTCTTTGTTCACAAACCCACTCACAACAACTCACTGTTAATTGTCCCCATTAAACCCGTAACTGTTCTGATGGACACAAACGACCTCACTCCAGAACCTGGCTGGGGTGCAGCCCGATGTCCCAGGGAACTGCAAGCTAAAGACAAAAGCTCATCATCCACACGGTGCTGGCCCTGGTTCTGAGGGCCACTTGCTGTTCTGACGAGCACTGTCTCAGCCACGGCAGTGTTTGCCCACGTTCATTAATCATGTCCCATCTCACAGCTGGGCTGATACCATTGTATGAATGGCAGAGGTTCCCAAAGAAATTAGATCGTGTCCCCCTTTCCCCTCTGTCACCTCATAAATCATTCCTGAAATGTGCAATTAGCAGCTACTTGTACACATTAATTATCCGTGTGAAAAGCAGCTACCTGAACCACCTGCACTGCTGATTAGCTGCCTCTCCACTGCTCATCCAGCTCTCTCCAGTCTCTCCTGCCATGCTGCCATATGTAGGTACCTTTGCATGAAGATGCCAGGTGATGGGCAGCTTTCCCTGCTTTAGTTCTTTCGACACCAAACTCTGTGACAGTATGCTGGAAAAGATTCCACAATACCAACAACTGTGACAATTTGTGCTTGTTTTAACATCTGATTGAAAGCCTGAGAATTCAATATGTTTGGAAAAATATTTTGAAATATCTATGTGGAAACTTACAGTAAGCACCTAATAATATACTCAATCCTAAAAGTGTCAGGCTGGTGCAGCACTCACTGGTCTAACTGAAGCAGTCTCAACATACTTGAAGAATAAATGGATGTTTCCATCACCATCCAGAGTGTGATTCTGTGTTTCAGTAAGCAGAAGAGATTGGTAGTCACAATACATACACAATTTCATACTGGCTATCAAAACAAATGTTCCCATCCTGCTCCATGTGTCTTCACCTTAAAGGTATTTACTGCCCTACACGAATCTGGGATAGGAAAACAAGTTGCCATCCCCAGTTAGAACTATGAATTGAATTGTATGTCTATACATGTTTCGTACTGTTCCAAGTAAACAGCTCAGAGCAGGGAAGGGGAGGTGTCAGGAGAAAGGCTGCTTCTGAAGTGTTAAACTGCGAGGACTGAATGAAAGAACAATGCTCCACAGAACACAATGGTATAAATTACTCATGGGCATCCCAAGGGTTGGCGAAGTTCAATAGATGAATTGTCCTCTCACACCAATTGACATTTTCAAAATTTTATACATTCAGATTGTTCTTGCTATGATAATATTTGCAAACTCAATGAGGCCTGGGTTTAGAGGACTAAGCATTTGGATGTGTATTATTATTCACAGAAGTTTCTGCTGTGTTTGCTGCAGTTGTGTATGCAGTGTCTGTGCAATGCAGATGAGCTGCTGACACTGGTGACAGATAACAGAAACAAGACAGCATTGTGTACTGTGCTCTCAGTTTCCCAAGTTTCCCCAGGTAAAGGGACAGCTTCAACCTGAAGCCAAAGCCCAACTAGGTGCCAAGAAGGATTTAGGGATTTCATCCTGCCATGTAAAACAGATAATTATTTTTACTGGATTATTTGAAAAAGCTTTTACTTCCTGCTATATATGAAATGATTATGCACTTTTCTAAATTATTTTTTCCTAGTTATTAAGTGACTGTGTTACAGTACCTGTCAGCTTCTGTCCAAACACATCCACCACGTGTGCAGACAGACACCTGCTCGCTCTTGTGAGGGCAAGGACAGGTTATCTGTGTGCTCAGGGCTGAGCAGTGGGAACCCCCCTACAACCTGTCTGTGTTTACCTGGCACCACTGCAGGCAGTGAGGAGAGGAACAGAACAGATGATGAAAACTTGAACCGTGCATTTTGAGAAAACTGCAGTTATTCTTTTCAGTAGAAGAGCATGTTTTAACTATTATTTTTTGGTGTGAAAAGCTCTTGCATTCTCATTTAAGCCTGTAATATCAATATGCAAGATTTCTGATGCAAATGCAAGGTGTTCACTAGGTCTTGTCATAAACAATTACAAATGTCACTTGCCCTGAAAGCAACTTTTATAGTAAGAGTAGGCCTGATGGGTGTCAGTCAATTCCATCTGCTTTAGGACAGGTACACAGGTGCCTGGAGCAACCTGGCATGACAGACAACGCATGAAAATTAACATGGGCAACATTATACTGAGGAGCAGTTAGAATTTCACAAAGTAATGTCTTTACTTTTAAAGCATCTAACATTACCTTTAAAAAACCCCACCTGGAATATACTCTTTTCCTGGCAATTTCACCACAAACTGCTCACTCATTTCCATACTGTACACCAATCAGCACTGTGAATAATGTCATTGCTGGAACATGAGTATGTCTGTCACTCTAAATGCCTTAAAAATGATTAAAAAATTAAGTTAAAATGCTAAAAATCAATATATTGTTCTATTTAATTTACTCATTATAAGGTCATCCTTAAGAACCAAATCTTTAAGGTGTTACACGACACGCTATGGTAACTTGAGCAATTACACAGATATTCTAAAATGCTGTGACTGGTAGATCATTCCAGAATTATATGTCATAGGCAGTTTTCAGAAGACTGTTTTTTCCTACAAGCTCAGTTTCACCAAAGTATTTATACCCACATAAGAATGAAGATGATGCAGGGTCTATGCTCCAACACCAAGTTGGTGATATTACATCAAGATGTTTGCTCTACAATGCCCAGTGACCAGCCCAACAGAAATGTTGATGAACACCTGAATGAAAATACTGTCCCTCCATCTGTCCATCCCTCTGTCCATCCATCCCTCAGTGTATCAATAGTTAGTTAGTTACTAACTAACTATAGCTACTGCCTGTGAGCCACTGTGATCCCACACTGTGGGGAATGCAGACAGGCAGTATGTGTAGGAATGCCTGCAGTTGCAGTAAAGGGTATTTCCTATTTAATTTGAGGAGAATTGAAAGCATTCAGGACTGGTGGCCATGTCAGCTGCAGTGCCCATCACCTCCTAAGAGGATTATCAAAACTGCTCATTTTCTAGGGTGCTGTGTATTCTCTAAAACCTGCTGAAGAGAGTCTCACTTTTTTGCTCCCTTTTTCTTGGCAGCACTGTAACACGCATTTATGTGCCAAGGTGGAGGAGAAAGCAATGCACAAAATTCTAAATTTCTACATTATGCAGCTTGACAATAATCAAAGGGTTATGAGAGTTTAGGCAGTTGCACAGACCAAGGTTCTGCTTGCTCCAATTTAAAGCAATGAGGCACTGGTAAAAGGTCAGCATCTTCTGGGTACACTGCAATGGGCCACCTTGGCTAAAATCGTACACATATGAACCCCTTCAAACAGGGCAACTTAATTCAGTCATTGGAGTAGAACAACGGCAATTACTCATCAAGACCTACAGACCAAAGTCAGAGCACTGGTAGATCAGGAGGTGATATTAGCAGCATTTATCAAATCCATCTTCAGGGCCCACAAGAGAATTCACAGCTGTGAAAGGGAAATGAAGTTTCAGTCCAAAAAGAGGAGATGAGCATACAGAAGTGACCTCAGAGAATTAAAACATGTGGACCCTGGTCACCGTAACCTTCTTGCCAGTCTTGTGGAGAGCACATTTTTTTCCCAGAGACTTTGAAAAGATAGTAATTTTATCCATCATTTCAGTCCCAGCAAATTATTTAGAAATTGATTCAGCAGTCTACTGACTTCAGGTAAAGGCCTGTGAAAATGCTGATCCTTCCCACTTATCCATGAAAATGCTGTACACAACTCTGCCTGACTTTAAAGCTACTTCTTTCTCTAACAAAGACTATGTAAAATGATCTATTACCATATATATTTTGAATCATATTTTTCTTTCTCTCATTACATTAAAATCATGTTTCGCAGAAAAAACACCACAAATAATTGGATATAAATGTACTACTTCTGCTGTTTTTGTTTAATATTATATTTCTGCACATATCTGTATATCCTGACTGGCAGAGTTGTCAAATCACAAATGCCCACATAAATGTGGATCTATGGCACACAGAGAAATGGCACCAAAGAGATTGTTCTCAGCACTGGGGGGGTGAGGCCCAGCCATGCATGGCTAGCAGCACTGAGGGCTGCACTGCTGGTATGGAGAAGCTGCCAGTCAAACACCCAGCTCACAGTTCCCAGGGCTCAGCCACCTCTCTGCTCTGCAGCATGCAGCAGAATCCAGATCTTATCCTCTGAGACTTTGTTACTTGAGAAAAACAACATCAGAAATCAGAACCTGTTGTACTGCTTCGGAAATCAGTTCTCAACGAGAAGACTGAAGTACATGTAAAGGATAAAATAGTTAAGAAGCCAAAAGCACCGACACAGATTGAGCCTGGGCTTTCCCTCATGCAGCAGCAGTGAACTTGCTGCTGAACACAGAAGCTCCTTCCACACCCAGGGGCTCCCTGCCCAAATGCTGCCCTGCAGCAGTGAATTGCATCCCAGCCCTCAGCTGTGCCCAGCAGAGCCTGGAGCACCCGAGGGGTACCAGGAGAGCACAGCCCCAGCAGCTGAGCTGCAGCCCAGCTCCTCCAGCAGCCACGAGCTGCTCCCCAGCCTGATGTGAGGGCAGGGTGGCCCAAAGTGGCTGTGCCCTGTGACAACCAGCTGGTCACAGCTGAACACATGCTTCCCATTTTCTGAAGGGAAAAATGGATCTTGCTGTTCACTCTCCTGGGATTCCAGTGCTTACCTTGAATTAAAAGAAAATTGACTCTGAAAAAATGCATTCATTCAAATTGCTGTTTTCACAACTTTGCTGGGACAGACACTAAATATTATTGCAATAATTCATACACTCTGCACAACAGCTTGTGACAAAGCTCCTTTAAAATGTCGGGAATGACTGAGTGGATGCTGACTTTAAAACCAGACAACTTTAATTAGGAATATCCTGCTTGCAAGTATGACACACTCAACGGATTATTTCATTAAACTTTATATATCTGTTACTGTGAAACATTAGTTTGTCCCACTTCGGAGTCCAAACCACCATGCACTATCCTGTTCCACAGTTACTTGTGAGCTGCAATTGGGCAAAAGCATGAAATATGGAGAATACAGTTTTAGTATCACTTGTAGAGTGGCTAAAAATGGATCTTTCTTGAAGAACCACTAGGAAATGTTTCTTACTTGGGCAAAACTCCCACTGTGGGTTGAAGATTCCTGCAGGCTTGGCTGGCATGAGTGTTTTGGGGAACAGGCAGGACCACAGAGGCATATTGATGCTGAGTGTGCCCCTGAGGGGTGTGGGGAGCTCCAACCACTCAACCTGCCACACTCACAGAGAGTCAGGTATCTCCCAAGAGAACTTCCAGACACAACCCTGAGGTGTTCCAGCAGAGATCCCAGCTTGTGCCCTGCCCGTGGGGGTGCTGAGGCAGCAGAGACAAGGACAGAGCCTGTGCTTCCTGCACCCAAAGAACAAAACCAGACAGACAGGCTGGAGGAGGGACCAGAACCTTCCTCTCCATCCTCACAACTGTGCACCCCACTCTCAACTCCACCTGTGCCTTCTGTATGAGTGTCCTCAAGCATAATTGAAAGTTAGTATTTGCTTTTCTCTGTGCAATCCTTTGTGCATGCAGGCGTTTATCAGGGGTACCTGCAGTGCACAAGAGGACTGAGGTACTGCAGAGAGATGGTGAAAAAGTAGTTGAGCACCTTTCTATTTTTGTTTGGTTTGCCATAGACTTCGGGCAAGATGTGGAAGCTTTGGTGTGGCATTTGTGTGCACAAATATTAACTGTAAGGGTGATGGTGAAATCCATAAACTTGGGGACTGGAATGCAGGTGCAAACATTGCCTCCCTGGATATTGGCTTCCGTATCACACAGGCTAAAAAGGGCCAAAGCATGTTAGCAAGTTATACTACAGGCTGGATAACAGTGCAAATACAGATGAGCTGAACCTACTCTTCGACCTAGATTTAAAAAAAGAACCAATGCCTAAAAAAATAAATACATCACAGTACACCTGAATTATCCTTAGGCCATACAGCAGCTGTATAGAATAGGATGGGGGAAAAGGTCATAAAATAGTATTTGTAACTTTGTGATACAAATTTTACACCAGAATAATGAATCTATTTGAAGCTTGAGTAAACAGCTAACCCAACACATCTGGATTGACTTGTTTGTGCAATTTGGATTTACATTTACGTTTTGCTAGGAGAACAATTTTGGTAATATTTCCTATCTCTGTCATTTCTCATTTTGTAGTTTATGCAGTAGCATATCCACTAATTGCTAATTTGAGCAAATGCAATTAAATATCTGCATTAAATATCAGAATTCTGCTTCTGAATAAAGACGCAGAGCATGAAGCCATTTTCCTATTAATACTTTATGAAAATCAGGCATCTCAGAAGACTATTTTAAATAAAAGAAGCAGTTTCAGGATAGACAGGATTTCCTTATGACCAGTCTGAGGTAGCAATGGTCCTAAGCAATCAATTTCCTTTCTCTACCCTAATTTGCCCTTATACATCATATTCAAGATTTTATCTGGACAGGGGCTGGTTGGCTCAGTGGATAAACCTCTGCCTTTTCACCTCTGGGATCATGGTTCAAGTCATACCCTGATGAAATGCACTTGATCGTCCTAATCTAGTTCCTAGTGGACAGTATTCCCATTATCTTTAAAAGGGTCAGAGCCAAGGCCATTGGGAAGAGTGCATTGTGCTATATCTTGTCTGTTGATTAATACATTTTCAGTGACGCCAGATCCTTAATCTTCATAAGCATACATATTCTCACCAAAATCTTAATAGAGGCCCCTTGTGGACTATATCTTTCTGCTCAATTTGTGTATCATTTCAGGATTTCTCGGGAACCCATGCTTCCCCCCCTGCCCCCAATAAATTGCTTAAAATTTAAAAATATGTTTGCCTGAACTGTTTGCAATAACATCTCTAAGTTAACTAGCATGATAATGGATCACTTTAAATCACTTCTCAGAGGGAAAACAAGACCTTTAACTCAATCTGTTCTTACAGCACATTAGAATTTTCTTCTCATACTATATCAGTTGATCACACATGGAATAAAGGGAATTTATTCTGTGAAGGGAAACTGAGTCAGAACATACTCTCCATAAGAATTCACTGTTCGTCCTCCGAGAGAGCTGCTGCACAATAAAAATAAGAAATAGAACCACTTCCATTCCATGAAAACCCAGGCTGGGAACCACTGGGCTTTTCAGCATAACATTCTTGGATCTGGTTTGGAGCGAATGCTGCCACACCAGCAGTGCCCTCTGAACTCTCTGGTGATCCATGCAGCAGCAGCCTTGGGTGAATCCTTCTGCCCTTCAGCAGCCCAGCCCACAAGGACCAGGGCTCTCTGTTTCTGTGGGGGCTGGGGCAGCAGGACCCAGTCCAGCAGGGACAGCACAGCTTCACTACTATTCACCAGCTCCCACAAACATCAACACAAGAAAGAGATCATGATTTTAGCATGAATATCATCAGGTTCCACTCTTAAGACAATTAATTCACTGATCACTTTCACTACACAGTTTTGGTCAAAATCCTAAGGACAGTGTATTAGCTTCCGCCTGGATTGAATCTTTAATACAGATCATAGGAAAGGCAAGAATGTAGATACCATTCCTCATTTCTAATTGCGGTTAAAGATTATAAAATGATTCTGGATTAAATCATTCCTCTGTAGTCATTACAGTTTTTTACATTCTTACTATATATTTATTTAATTGACCACTGAAGAAATACAATTTCTTATGGTTCTTTAGTACAAGTCAATAACTTGATTATATTTTTTTCATTACATAATTACTCTTGGCTTGCTTTTCTTTTGATTGTTTTGAAATTAACAGGGAACTCCTTTTGCAAAAACCCCACTTTTAGCCTGATCTATCACAAACAATTAAAGAATCTGCAAATGCCTGGTAAAAGTATAGGTTTATTCAAGACCCCCCTGCCCCTCTCCTGGAAGCACTGGCATTCTGATTTTTATCACTTAAGAGCTGCAAACCCAAAGCTACATCCATGTTTAGTGTGAGCCAGTGTGAGTGAGCTCAGCAGCACCACAGACCCCATCAGGGAACCCACGCAGGGCTCCAGGGCACGCTCTGCTCCTGCTGGGCAGAAGAGGAGCAGGAAGGACTGGGGGGGCCATGGGGGCACGGTGGAGGCTGCTGCCTCTGGGAAGGTGTGAGAAGCCCCATCTGTGCTTTTCCACCACTCATGGGCAAGCCCCTGGAGCAGGATGACACCATGGAACCAATCAGTACAGCCTGGCTGTGTCCTACCCTCCGGGTCAGAAATGCTGAGCTTTTGCTAATTGAAAAGCAACAACTTACACTGGGACGTGTCTGATGCCAAGGGGGAACTCTGCACCTCCTCCTGTCCCCCCTTCAGTGCTCCTCGCCAATCCCCTCCCACGTACCCACACAGGACAGCTCTGTGTGCTTATGGACTCACACCCTGGTCTGTCTGATGGACCAGAGCCCTGACGTGCAATTCAGAAGGCAGGAATTAAATAATAAAACAGTTATGCATGATTGCCACAGCTGTTTTCAAATCGGCTTTATCTTTTTTCCTATCACCACAGGAATGCATAAATCTGGGTGCTCCTTTCTGAAATACAATGATACAGAACGGTCATTGCACTCTGAGGTAATCAATAAAGGTAATTGCTAAGCTAACTTTGGAATAAACTACAGGTAGGTCTGAATAAGCTACAGATTAGTTTGGGAAAATTAGACCCGACAGATTACAGTATGTATTTCAAACTGCATTTCTGTTAAACACGTGATTCGTACCTGTATCAGATTTTTCATAAAAAATAATAATTTTTATAAATATATATTAAGATTCTTTTTGTTGATTACAACGTAAAAAGGAAGGAATAACTGTGTATGGACAATGATAAAGTAGCCTGTTGATAATAAATATTTGCCAGGTCTTGTCACATCCGCACACATTCCAATGTTACTGAAGAGACACGGCACTGATAAAAAAATACCCTCTGAAAAATCAATGGATTTTGAGCTAAAGCAGTTGCTAAACACACAGAAAACATCTTTATCCAACAGCCCCAGTGCTGTGAAAATTCCCAAGCCTTGCATTGGTACAGCTAAGGAAAATTTAATCTTCCCAAATACTCATCAGGGCACTCCATCCTGCAGACCTGACAGCCCCACTTATAATTAATTATACAATTTCGATGGGAATATCGACTACACAAAGCTATAAATCATAGAAAAAGTCAATAGGCATGGACACATTCAATCATGTCCCGACCAATGATTACTACTCTTAAAATACAATAATTATTTTCAGGAGCCAGCTTGAATTAAATTTCTGTCAGGCTGGTACAAGACCGGCGGTTGATGAAGGATGCGATGGATTTTTTGGGTTGAATTCGGCACAGAGACATTTATCGTTTTAGATAGGTAGTTTGTTTTTAGTGATCATGGTGCTGCGTGTTTAACTAGACCATGAAGATTAGATTATCTCCAATGGCTCATTATATCGTTTATCTCTTTCTTCCATGTTTGATCTGGAAGATTTCCCACTTCTTGATGCATGAAATAAATGACTACTGATTTTGAAATGGAATGTGTTTAAGTGGGATTCTGCCTATACCTTCACACCCCACAGTCCTGTATGCAAATCAAGCAGCAGCCACCCAAAATACCACTAGGACATGGCAAACGAGCACCAAGAACAGCTTTACACAGCTTCAGGAATGCACTGGGGGAAAACACAAATGACAAATACTTGAGTTGTTTTAAAAAAAATTGAAAAGTTATAATATTACACATAGAGGAAAAATCTGGGACAGGAATGGGATTAATATGGAAAAATGAATTGGGAAGAGACTTATTGCTTTGAATTAAATGACCCCAAAACTCCAAAATATCAGTGAAAGAAACATTAGGTATTTCCTGAAGATGCATTCACCTTGTAAATTGAAACCAAACAACCCCAAACTATCTGACAGTAACTGCATGTGAGGTGCAATGCCCACAGAGGTGCCTCTTGCAGTGAGCACACAGCCACATGAGCCAGGCTGTGGGACAGCACCAAGGACGAGAAGGGGAATCAGATCTTCACCCCTCACGAGTCCTACTCATCACTCTTCTAACCTCAGCAACTGAGGGAAATCTCAGATCTCACACAGAATCAATCTCCCAACTTAAAATCTGAGAGGCTACCAGGGCTTCAGCTGCCCTCCAGGTCGTGGAGCCCTGCAGACAGCCCTCCAACAGCCTGGCTCGCCCAGGGACAAGGAGCTGTAGGCAGGAGAGGAAAGGGTGGATGCCATGGGAGCTGTGCACAGCCCACCCCGGGGCACAAAGCAGCAATGTGCCCTGGGAGCAGGCACACTGGGACAGAGTGCAGCTGAACTGGGAGGTGGGCACGAGCTCTCTATGCATTCCCTTGGATACATAACTCCTAGGAACCCTGGATGAAATGAAGGAAGGTGCAAGCAGAGATACATAGCTTTTCCAAAACGAAGTAGCTCCCACTTAAAACAAAATCACATTAAAGAAAATACCATGCCCCTCTCCACAGAAAAAAAATCAGAGTCCTTCTTACAAATCAGTGTGTGTCCCCTGTCTGCTTAATCCTCTTAGGAACCCCTGTATGCCTGCCCAAAAAGTGATAGTCTGCTACAGAGCTTGAGATTGCTCTTCTACTTACTCTTGTGTTTCTAGTGTATTTTTGTACATTTAGAAGACCCAGGTATTTTCAGAAGGGCTTTGCATTTAAGGGCTTTTCCTAAGTTACTGTGTCATGCACGATGGGGAGCTAGGAAGAAAAACAGGATCCTTGAAGAAATGCAGACTAGAGGACAGACAAGAAAAGTGAATTGTTGTGTACATTTAATTTACAATATTTTTCCATAAAAAGAAGGTAAACATGCCAAAGTTAAGAATTTGTACACAAAATAACTGGCAAAGTGATGAGGAAATCTGGAGCAGTTATTGTGTAGGCTGAATTGTCTCTTCTCATTCTGCAGACAGGAGGGATGATAAGGATAAAGGGCTGGTTAGAGAAACGCAATTTGTATGTGAGTTCCCAACTTACTCCTTTGAAAGGGTTTAGCAATGAACTTACCGCAGTGCCATTGTTGTCTCTAAATACGTCTTGATTAAAATAGTCAAAGAGCTTCTTTTCTAATTGCAGCATAACCTAAATAAAAAAATAGGGAGAAAGGTCAGCAAAGCTCTTGGACTCAGCGACTCAACACCCAGCTGCTGGCAGTGACCCTTCCAGAGACACACAGCCCTTTAAAACCACACATTTCCACATGTCCAAAGCCCCTTGTCAGCATGCCCATTTGCTTGGCTGGCAATCACTTAAACAGATCCAATTAACTGAGCATTAGGTGTGACAATCTATATCCTCCCCTCCCTTTACATTATCCGTTTGGAACAACTATATTCATGCTTTGTAGAAAAGAAAGTGAACATTCAACACTGTTTCTATTTACACAGGGGTGCCAAGGGCATTAAGTTGTTTACCTTTCGGTCATTATCAGATTCACGAAATATTAGCTTGACTACTTCATTTGTGTCAGCTGCCCGGATGGTCTGCATTGTGGCCTTTGCACATAGTGTCTAAGAAAAACATAAGGGGAGAAAGGGAAACGAGTTTACACATAACAGAAGACCAGATTTAACTGAACATTATCAATAGATAGATGTATCTTCAATGGCCCCCATGAAATATAATTTGCTGTAGGTCAAAATACAAAGCATTACTAATTTAACTCCCTTCCACTCATGATGGACTTGAAACAATAAACTGAATTACCACTTGGAGAGAAACAGGCAATATTAAGAAAATATCAATCAGGAAAGACCAATAGTCATTCAGCTTGTACCATGCAGGCAGGTCCTTTCCCAAGTATCAGTGTATCTGTATCACACATTACTTGCAAACATCCTCCAAACCACTGCTTGCAGATAATGACCAGGTTTTGTGCTGGTTCTTGAGAGCTGATAACTACACTGACACTACAATGCTGTGAGTTAACCCTTGCTTGCAAAAAACATCTGCCCTGTAAATTCATGTTACAAGTACACTTTGCAAGTCTGAGAAATACCTACACAATCTGACAGCAATTTTCACAGTTTACTTTGCATAGCAAATTCCCTCTTTTAAATAAGAGACATCACATCTCTAGATATTCTGAGGACTGGGTGCCAAAAACATATTATGAACTAATATTTTATCAAGCACAGAGGTATGAATTTCCATGCAAGCGTTGGGCCTTGATCCACTGGCCACTGGCCTGGCTGTGACCCAGTTCCACAGGCAGTGGGGAATAACACAAAATGGGCTGCTCAAAGGGCTGCCTCCACTACATGGCAACAGGTGAAAATCAAGAGCTTTTAGCAAAGCAGTTGGTGAAGCTTTAAATATGTTAAGTGCTTTGAAATGCAGGGATCTCCATCTCAGCTGTCTGCTGGGCACATTCCACCAAGTGCTCTGCAGCCTCCCTGCTGGGCAAGGCTGCTGGATGCTGTGCACAGCTACCCGTGCCTGGGAACCACAAGGAAAAAGGCAGGAAGTGGAACTGAGGAAATTGTTCAAACCTGGCATTGTTCAAAGACACGGATGTGTCCCCACACCTGAGAGGCAGCTCAGCATCCCTGACTGCTGCTGAGGCACACACTGCTGACAGGATCTGTGCACAGCCCTGCATATGGATACTGGCAAAGACCATGCTTACGAATAAAACCTTATTTTGCTAGAAGTTCTTAAGAAAACTGTTTTTCGTTAGAGAATAACTGTGTCAAGGAGAGGCAAAGGTGACTTTCCTGTTCTGCTCACCCCATTCCTTTTCATAATAACCAGACAAAAGGTTTTCATTTTGCATAACATTAATTTTTAAAATAAGTATGTTCTGCATTATAGATTTTCACATCCTACTATGTGATTCTATCACAGACAGAAATACTTATATTTGGGTTCATTATCAGAGGCGCAGAGTCTATCAGACACAACACCATGAACTGCAGCTCACTTCTCCTTTTCCCATTCTTGCTTTCTCCTGAAGGCAGAAATACATGCCAAATATTTATTTAAACAAAAATCCATCTGCCTCCAAATACTTTAAATCTCAGCTGAGGATCCCAGTGCCAGAATGGGAACAATCAGTCAATGGACGTTTTGCTCCCATTTGATAAAAATTTGATCCTTGATAAAGGCTCTGGCCTTTTGGCACATTACAAATAAAAAGTAGCGAGTTGAGGGCTTTTGTTTTCAACAAGTAATTTGAATGGGATTTAGTAAAACCCCACACATCTGTTACCTTACAAGTCTGCAATGAATGAAGCAAGTGTTGATTCCCCATCTCACTGAACAAATGATGTCTGTTTCTGACAAACTTTTCCTGACTGTTTCCTCCCTCCCCAGAAGCAGTGCCGTGCCCATCTAGCTCTGGCTTTACCCTGAACCACCGGGCACTCTGGTGCAGCCGGGCAGCTGCAGGTGTCTGTGCAGTCCCGGGCTGTGCCGGCCCCGGGGGCTGCTCTGCGGGAGCTCCACCCGCTCGCCAGCACTTTGGCCTGGGAGAAGAGTGGGAACATGCTGGTGAAACGCCACCCTGCCAGGCAGGAGTGGCAGGCTGGGCTGCAGTGGGAGCTGTCCCTCCTTTAAGCACAGTCCCGGTACCTGTTCGCTCCGGCCCGCAGCCGGACCAGCCCTTTGTCCCCTCACGGCCGCTCGGCCATCTGTGTCCGGAGGGAGCCATTCCCGACCTCGCTCCCTCCCCGCGGCTGATTGAAATTCAGAGCACAGATCAGATAATCGGGTCAAGCCCGAAAAAGGAGGCTTTGGGCTCATGTGTCACAAATCAGTCTGGTCCCTTCAAACAGCACACCAGATTAGAACAAGCACCCGAACAAACCAGAGCGGAAAACCCGCAGCTCTCTAAAGCTGGTTTCTAAAGCCCTAACAAATCGCTCCATCTTTCACTCATTTAAACTTTCCAAATGAGGGTCAATACGGTCCCCGAGCATCCAAATGCTAATGCGCTTAAGTGCGCTTAAGCAGCTTTCCAGAGTGAATGGGCCAAAGAAGGGCTCGAAAAGACACGGCAGAGTTACTGTCACTGTCAAAAAGTCATTGTAGCCACCCCCAGAGTGGTTGCAATTCAACAAATTCATGATTTCTGTCTCTTAAAGGCATCTGCTTGAGAACATTTTTTTCCCTGAGCTGCTTTATCTCACAACGTCAGGCTGGTTCCAAAAGAAAAACCCCTCGATCGACTCTTGAGAACCAATACAGAGAAAGGACCCACATACCTTATTGCTTTCAAATTTCACACACACAAAAAGTTACCTTATTCACAGACAAAAGTGATTGGGCAAAGGTTCATTTCTTATACAAGCTGGAGGCACTCCTTTTTTCCTCCTCCTTTCAATTTCTGCACAGTCGTAGTCACCCAAGCAGAAAACTTTCGGGACCATGTGCCTTTTTAGGCAAGTCTGCTTATGAAGGGATTTTTTGTTGCTAGCAAAGAAAATCAAAGTGCTATGAAAACTCACTGTTCCTTGCTGGGTATTCCCTCAGAGGTATATTTTTACAAGGGCAGAAGAAGGGAAACCAGATATCAAAACTCTACATATCTTTTTATTTTTTCAAAACATCTTTTTTTTTTTTTTTGGAAACAAGATTTGGTTAAAAAGCTTGCAGGAGAGCTGTATTCAGAGCTGAGAGAGCTCAGTAGCCAGCCTTTCCCTAGCAAACTCAGCCATATCTTATTCCTGTCTTCCCATACTCTACAAACGTAGATGCTTTGTAGCACTTTTGAAATAACCCTTTGTGATAATTTATGTGTATTGAATTGTAAAACATAGTAACAATTTTCCAGACAAAGGCCTTGGAACGTAACAAAGTCCTGTTACACAAAGCTAGGAGGAAATGTTTTTTATATTTCAAGAGACAAATCTGGAACTTGTAAACTCGGCAATTCTCAGAATTACACTGTTGATTTACAGCATAACACACCTTCAAAATACATCTGCTCCCCTGCATACACCACAAATCAAAGTGATTAAGACTGCATTTCTGCATACTTACAGGAAATAGGGATACAGGCATTAAAACAATTGTTATATACATAAAACACAACAGTCTATAATATACACTTTATATTGTGTTTATATGGTAACACTGTGGACTGCACTGCTGCTTCCTGCTTGGCTGAAAACTGCAGCTGATTTTTCATTGATTCCACAGTCCTGCTTTCTGAACATCCTTTAGACTCTGAGTCCACCTCCTGATGTGTAAGCCAGCATATGCTTGTAAGTCTCTCAGTAATTTTTGGGGGGTGAGAGGGAAACCCCCCAAAATGCGGTATTCAAGCACCTACAGACTCATCCTGTCCTATTGCATCTTCTATTGATGCTAAAGATGTGTATTATTGTTCTCTGTAATTTGAATACTCTTCTTAGGACTTATTATTACTTTGAATTCTTCCAAAAAAACCAGAACAGAAAATAGAATATATACATTGCTCCTTTACAATTAAAAAAGTTCAGTAATAGTTGCCACTGGAATTTGCAGTAAGCTGCCCAGATTGAAACAGATGTGCTTGTGGCTGTGAGTGCTAGGAGAAAAGTGCAGACTCTTAACAGGAGCCAAATGAAATATGGTCCTGAGCACATGAGCAACCAGATCATCTAAATTTAAGATACGTAAGTTTGTTCTAGTTACATACTCTGTGGATTCTGGAAGGACAGAAAAGACAGACACACAGGTATCATCTAATTATGAAAGTGAAATACTTCTGAAATGCTGCTCAAAACCCAAAATCAAACTGACACTTATTAAATTAGGACAATAATTTTAAACAATGTTGTTATTATCTGGATGCAAATTGTATTTGAAATAATCAGGGAGGTAAAATATTTGCTACTTTGGGAATAACAGGAACATCTGTCTTGTTTGGGCTTCTCCTTGCCTCTGAGGAGATGACATGATTTCCTGGATATTGGGAATACAACAGCAAATTCCCCAAGTCACATGACATCAGGCAAATAAAATTTGCAAGTGAGAAAAACAAAGTTACATGTAACTTTCTGAGTCAATGAGAGCTGTGCATTCATCTACAGACAGGTAATATGCTATGCTTTTCAAACTCTACATTGCCATTGAAATGGAGGCTTATTATAGCAGATTTTTCACAGCCACAGAGGTTTTTGGCTTCAGAGCTGCTGCAAAAATCAAGGGCATCCCAGGGCTCAATCTCCAGGGTACAGCAACCAAACCCTATCTGAGAGGACATACACTTCTATTGAAAAAAATATCCTTTAGACTATATATTACCTTGTGGTAACTTTAACTGTGTGTAAATAGCAATAATATCCCAGAACAGCTACTACACTTTCCAGCAGCAGGAATTGAACTCAGCAGTGACGTGTTAGCTGAATGAAGAACAAACACAAACAAGCATTAATGAGAATCCACAGAAACTACCAATAAAATGACTTTCTCTTTGGATGTTCCCAGAGCAGTCAGCTCAGTTTAAATTCATTTGCTGACATCAGACATCAATAATATGCATTCAGGACTTTGATCAGACCCAGATAAACCCACAGCACTAAAAGATCTGGAACTTGGAAGCAATTTGCCAGAAAAATATCTTCCATCCTCCTGTCCATCCTTCTAAATAATTTTGTATTACTACTTGATGTCAAGTAGTTCTGAGGGAGTAGTCAAAGATAAATGTTTGCTTTTTCATAATTACAGAAACTTTCCAACAGTTGGACAGTCCAACTTTCCTAAGGAAATTCTCCACATGAACACAATAAATATGTCTTGTCCCATAAGGCTGGATCCTCTTCAGATCTAGTAAGATGTTCTGTTACTTATGTTCCATTATTTTTTCTGCTTTGGCCATACAGTAATGCCAGCTTGAGAAATTCCTTGTTGGAAACCTTCAGAGCACTTACACTCTTCCACTCCAGCTGACCAAGCAGAGGGCTGGATGTATTGTTTCTGTTCAGCAAAGACTTTGATGAAGCACACAGAATCTGTGATATAAATCTGTTTCTGTAGAGAAAGATGAAATCCCTTGCTCTCTTGAATTCAGGAGGAAAGGAATAAGAGGCAGTTTCTCTCCTTACAGCTAAACTTGCTTTTATCTAACTTGCAGACTAAGAACCTCCATAGCTTTTCATTTTAAAAGCAAAACAGTGAACCCCATCTGCTCCTGTGTGCCTTGCAATTGCCTTTGTTTTGAGTAGTAACATTTGCCTGTGTTTGCACTGATGGTGTTTGTGTTTCTGCTGCCTCCAAACTTCATGGTTTCTTCTAGCCATAGGAAATGAAATATGGGAGCAGTAACATCAAATAGCAAAAATTTAAGCAAATACCTAAGAAAATGATTTGGTGCCTCTTGACTTACTTCCAGCCCTGGGCTCTGCAGTCACTGGAGCCTGTCAGCTTCACTCTCCTCAAGCCCTGCGGGGAGCACACGGCCTGGCACAGCCCAGTGTAGGCATGGTCACCCCCATGGCCAAGTGCTCCACGCTCCCAGCTGACCTCAGAACCAACAGCAAGCCCAGAAACACTCCCAACCAGCACTGCCAAAGGGAGTAAATCCAGGAGTTTGCCCTTTAAAATAATGGGCAGTTTTTCACAAGATCAATGGTGTGACACAGCTCAAGTTCAAGGCTTAACCTTTGGAGAGTGTGACCCTTTGGCTCCCATATAGTAAACTCTCAGCAGCAGCTATAACTGGGATATGACTTCTAAAACATGTAGTGTTGGGCAATTCTGAAATCAAATTATGTATATGCCTAAAATCTAGATGTCTTGAGGCAGCCACTGAATACTTTCTAATCACAAAATTAGAAATAATAAAGAAATAAAAAACTTTTTTCTTCTTCCTATTATGCAAAACAGCAAAAAAATCCTTAGTCCCTTAACAAAGATGGGATTTGAGATGTGGAACAGGTAAGTGACTTGCATGAGGCACAAGTGTGTTGTTGGCTGCCAGCAGCTCAGGCTCGGACTCTTGCTAAGAATAAGCACAAAGGTGGGATGGATGGGCGCCCTCCCAGATGGACACACGCCCTCCAGGATGGACATGTGTCCCTCAGAAGGGATGAACACCCTCCACCTCATACAATGGTTGTGAGCATGTACAGCAAAGTGGAAGAGATGTCCATGTTCTTCCACTGTTTTCTATCTATGGGCAAAAAAAAAAAAAAAACCCTTCAAATTGACTTCACTCTTTAAGGAAACAAATGTGACAGGAAAATAATTTTCAGGTCACTGTAGCTGGTTTCCAGACCTGAACAAGTTGGGAATGCAAAATTGACTGTGTTGATAACTGAAATATGCTGCATGGTGTTATGGTGAGGCTAAAACTTTGTCAGCCAGGTGATGTCTTCCTGATGCAGCATGTGAGCATTTCTTTACTGTATTTTGCTCCTGTTGTTTTGTCTGTCCAGCCTCTTTGACTCAACTCCTTTTTATTCTGCTGTATCTCATTAATTTCTCATTGACATACTCCCTATCTGGTTCACCATCATTTGCTGCTTTACTCACTTTTGAAAAGGAATATGAGTCCAGCAGCCCGTAAGTTCAGGTAATCCTTTATAGCTGGTAATGTTTCAAGCAGCTCTGAGAGCCATGAGCTGGGATTGCTGAACTGTGCCTCTCCCACCCCTGTGGTGGTGCAGGTGCCAAGTACCTGCTGCAGCCCTGGCCACAGCCAAGCTGCTGGGCTGTCCCCAGGCACACTGCCCTCCAGCAGGCTGGTGCTTCTTCAAAAACACCCAGGCCATCATGGAGTTCACACATTTCCTGGAGCCCGTATCCACACATTAAAATAAATATTTTTGGATGAAATGAATTAAGGATATCTTAGTAAAATAATATGCAATGTTTGCTATATTTTCCTTGATGAAGGCTAAGATGGACTGACAGATAAACATGTGTACACATCCCACACCCAATAAAGACTAGCATCACATAAAAACAGTGTGGAGAGAGGAAACAGCGCAGCACGTTCTCTGTACTGCCCCTCTCCATCCCCCTGGTAATGCAGCACTGGGTTCCTTCTGGCGTGGTTTGTGATGGTGTGAGAGCAAAGTGTGCAGTACAGCAACGTCCAGGACCCCCAGGACATGGCCTCCACTGACAGGTTCAAGGCTTTGGGCCAACAGCCCTCGGCCAACAGGGGCACAGCTGGTCAGACAGAGAACCACTCGCAGGAACAGCAACTTCACAGCACTGGCTGGGGATTCCAAGGGATTTAACTCTGCAATGAAAGCTGATCCCTGGCTCATTCGACCCCACCACTGAGGGCACCACTGAGTGAGGACAGAAAGCTCTGCAAGAAATGAGGCACCCGGGGTCTTCCTGCTTGTAACAACCAAAGGCCCTTCAGAGAGGATGGCACTTGACTGGGCCAAACAACCAGAAAGTGTATTCTACAGAGCTTCTGAAACAGAGATGAAATTCTTTTTGTTAAGCAAACCAAGTCTCAAATATGTGAGACACATGAGTACAGAAGTGTTAATGCAGCATCACTTTAGAGCTCGCAGCTGGGCTGGCTTGTGAAGTGCTATTCTTTCTGCTGTATCTTTAAGTGCTGTTAAATTCATTTGTCACTTGATCGAAAGCCAATAGGCTACAAATCTCCCAAGCCCCTCTGGCGCTGAATAGTGACAGGAGGATTCTGTTCTGCCATCAGAAAACATTTGTGCACAGCTCTGTCCGCAGTCATACACGCTATTTTAACTCATCTGCCTCCCCATTCTCCCCAGCCTGGGAGGACAAATTGCTCACTGTGGCTCCCTTTCAGAGGCAGCACAGCGAGCAAAGAATCATGACTGAGCAGAAACACAAGGAACAGGCACATAAAAATTCATCACTTTGGCCTACTGACCTCTTGCCAGTGGATTTGGCAAACCCCATCTCAGAAAGTAGCACCGAGGGAGAGCTAAGCAGAGCGGCTGAGTGAAATTACTGACAAAAAATATCCTGGACACAGGAAAACCCCACCAGATGCTTCATTGTCTTTGCAGAGAAGTGGTGCTGAAAAAGGGGGTGATCTACCACATGGCATATTGGGTGGAATAAGTAGTGCCATTGTTTCAGGGCAGCTCTGTCACTTTACTGACCGCAATACAAAGAGGTGTAAAGCAAGATTTAATCCTGACTTTTTAGTCAGCAGATTAAAACCAATCATGCCAGATGTCCACAAGACTGTTTAACATACAGAAAGCTTTTTCATACTCTACAAAATAGTAGAAGTTGTAATAACTTCTTTATTTCCTCTAGAGAGGCCTTTTTCACTCACTTTTAGTCAGAAAAAAGGGAGATGTTGTAATAGATTTTAAGATGTGCTATTAATTTTTACTCTAGCCTTTCTTCTCCCTTTTGAGACAAAGCTGAACAAAGTAAATTGTTTAAGTCCTCCAAAATTAGACAGGTATGCCAAAGAAAACTGCTGGTATAGGAAAGTTGTGATTCAAAAAAGAATTTGTACCCATTAAGACAAGTAATGGATGCTATCAGCAGTGTTTTAAATTCTTCAAGTAATACTTGAAGCAGTGAGAGACATGAAAACACGATGGTCAGCAAGCTGAAAAAGCAACAGATCATCCTTTTCCCCTCAGAACTGGAGTTGTGCTGGTGGGACTTCGTGCCAATGTCCTCACACCTGGTCTGAGGACGGAACAGGAACAGGAGCACACGGACAGGGCACGGTGGGGCTGGGGGCTGGCAGGACCTTCAGGGGAGCCTGGGGCAGGTCCTGCTGTGCCTCCAGACTGCAGGGGATGTCACCTCCCCTGCCACTCCTGCAGTGGCACCCAGAACCCTGGCCAAAGTCACTGCAAGCTAAAATATGAGTGCTAATAAGTGAAAAATACTCACTAAGTGGTCTTCTTTAAACTCACCTACATGACTGTTACACACTTTGCAGTGCTGCTGCTTTCTTCTATTTCTATTTATGAACAAATTAATATCCAAAAGTACTATCATAAAGGATATAAATTCAACAATAACCAAAGTATATTTAATAATTTTCTTCTGTTATATTAACAAAATGGAAAAAAGTCTGCATATTAGTGTCCCCATTATTAATTTCCATAGCCAAAAATGATGCTAAATTCAGCAAAACTCAAAATGCATATTTAATCATATTAAATTTCAAATAATTTATGCATTTAAGAAAAAATAATTAACTTCTCTTTGGAAAAAAAACATAGATAAAAATAAATCTCTTTAAAATTTCAGTATTGGGCCAATTTGTATCACATATATCATTTAGTAATTCAGAAGCCATATGACAGCAAGGTAACACCTTGCTTGGCATCCCTTATCTATCAGAGTCCTTGGAAAAAACACAACTTACATATTTCATTTGTTTTCTCACCATGTGCTTTAACAAAATCCTCATCACAAGCTTCTAAAACAAAAGTAACCATCGTAGTGAATCTCTGACCTAAACCAGTACTGTTAAACCATTTTCTTCATTTCATATCTGGTAGAGACTGAAGTGAAGAGGTAAAACCATCAACCCAACACTCTATCAAGGCTCTGCTTTAGTTCTGCTGGCAGTAAGGCAGGACAGGCACAGCTCCCTCCTGGCTGCTGAGTGCTTTCAGAGGAGCACCTGTAACTCACCTGCAAGCTCTGTGTTCTGCAGGTGGGGAGGAGTGGGTTACTGCTGTGTGTGACTGTGGCTGCTCTGCCCTCCTGCCCCCACATGAACCACTCTGCATTTCTCCAAACCAGGGTGCCACTTCTGGAACTCTAACAGGCAAAAGAGTAAATGTGTTTTGGCCAAACATGGTTTGCAGCATTATCAACCACAGCCACAGGCACAAGGATTGTACCCTGCTTCCTTACTGGAAGATGTTTCATTAGGTTAATTAAGATGCAGTTTGTCTTTCTTTCATCATAATCATCCTTACTGTACTCCTTGCAGGTCCTGTATCACGCAAACTAATGATTTTGTGACTCTGTACTGAAAATTTTGGACATGCAGAAACCTCCAGCAGTGCTTCTCGTTTCCCCAGTGCACTCTGAGGGCTGAGAAGGTGTCACACACTGGCTTTAATCTTCTGGCCTCCTGCTGTCATACTGAAGGGACATGGGCAGGGACATCAGTGAAGATGATGGTATCTCCTTTGTAACAAAGTCCAACTAGAGACTCTCAAGGAATTCCTAACAGGAATAAGTCAACCAAGTGTAAATCTGACAAAGAGATTTCTGCCAGTTAAACGCTTACTTCATTACTACTTATTCCACCCTGGAATTTGCACTATATAAAAATTACAGTTCTACTCTCTACTTCTGAATTTCTTCAGGCAAGTCTTGTGGGTGGCCCTCAAGATACATTTTACCAATTTTTCATGCCCATCCCTCGAAATGTGACCCTGCTCCTGTGCTTTTATCTCTCTGACAACTTCACACAGGAAAACATGCAGCCCCTCTGATAGCATGAAATCGGAAACAATAGCCTCTGGAAACAAAGGGGAGGAGGGAGGCAGGGTACAGTCCAGGTCCTGGCTGATTTTAGGCACAAACAGATGTTCATAGGACCCAATACCCTGAGCAAGCTGAAAGGAAAAGCTTGTAAAAGAAATGGACCTTAAAAACAATGTATTGAAGAGCTTTAAAATAAAGGCAAAGGGAAAGCAATATGGCTTTCACTGATAAATCTCAGCTAAGAAAACCAAAGTGGCACCATGAATTTCAATGATGCATTTTTCTTTCTCAATGAACTCTACAGCTCATTTTGAAATCTACAAATTGCTTAAATCTCAACTTAGTTTACAAGTCTCCCATAGCCATTAAAAGGTTACAATACAGGCATTTCTATTTCTTGTAACTAATCACCAGAGCTGGAAACACACAGCAAAGCCCTGAAATATAGGCTAATGCCATTATTTTAAAAGCTGCTTACAGCTCAACAAAGAGGAATATGCTGAAAGAATCTTGATTGGAAAAAATCTTAGACTAGCTGTTAGAACAAATTATGTTCAATCTCCTGTTCTTTTCATGTGCACTATTTCAGACTCAAAAAGCCCCATGGAAAGAATCCCTGAAGCGCTGTCCTGAATTGGACTTGGGCTCTGTTTCACAAAAGCTAAAACGCAGCATTTACAAATGAAACAAAGTGTGGAATCATTCCTCTGACTGAAGTTTCTGCTTTTGTGATTAAAACTCTCTTCCTCTCTCTTGAAGAGCCTGCCATCCAAAAGGCCCTGTGCCATGCTCCAATGCACAAAATACATGTATTCATTACAGGAGAAAAAACCCTGAAAAATTTGGCACAAAGGCGGGTGCATAGCTTAAGTCCTGTGTAGGGTAGCCCTCACTTGAACTCCACTTATTTGCATAGATTTTACCTATTGATTGTCTCTATCAGGGATACAGTGGATGGCTAAAAGGAATGGTCCATCAGCTGCTTGTGGTCAGGTGCAGATTTAACTTGATAGTTATTAGCCTCAATTAGACTCACACAGTAAAGAAATAAAGAAGTGGACTCTTTTTCCACCAGCATAAAACTCAGTAGGAATTATTTTAATGACAAACAAAGCTGAGACTGAAGGTATCTTAGTCTGCTCAGGAAGCTTTAGGAAACTACAGGTCAGAACTCTATCCAGAAGTGACTGTGTCTAATCATATACCAGATCCTACATGGCACCACTTTCATCCTCAGCTGAAGCAAATGGCACCTCTTTGACAAACAAACCTGCAGAAAGGCATGACCTCTTGATAACACACAGGACAGTCACCAATTCCTCTGGCAGACACTCCAGCAACAGAACCACTTATTGATCACTCTTGTGGCTAATTTCCCACATATGATTTTTCATGTTAAATTGTCAGTTAGAAGCTTCTAAACATCACCTAGACACAAAAGGAAGGGGGACATTGCTGTGAACACAGCAAAGTATGAAACCACAGCCTTCTGAAACCCCCAGACCTACTGGCAAGCGTTGTCTGAGTTAACTGGAGTGGAGCTCTAAGGAAGCCTGGCTCAGCAAAGCTGGCCCCACAAGCTCTGAAAACAACTCCTTGGCACTCAGACACCCAGTGTCTGGGTAAGGGGACAGAGGGCCTTGCTCTCCTCTCACACCAGACTGACTTTGCACTACATGGAGTTGAGGTGTGCAATGGATTTCAATCCACAGGCTCAGCAGCCACATGTAAAGTCAAATACACAATTACAATAAATTTCCCTAAAGATGCCTCAATGATTATGCCATGGCATTGCTGTGGGAGCTGAGGCTCAGCTGTTTGCCTTTGACATCTCCCAAGGCTCTGCCACTGACCGACCCCTTGGTGGTCCTGCATGCGCAACACAGCCAAATGCAAAGTTAAGTGCTGATGTTTTCAACAAACTCATCTTCCCATAGGATCACTTGATTTCACTTCACCACTTTCATCCAAGTTGTTTATCTCAGGAAAAACTGCCTTGTTCAAGCATGTTTTGTGACTGCATTTTTCTCTCAATTTTCTTCTCATTACCAGCTTTTTGCATTAGGTTGCCTGAAATGAATGTCAAGCTAATGAGCCTTCAGCTATTGAGAACTTTGATCAGTGTTTCTCTCCTTTCTTCCCCCTTAACTACAGGAACAAATTTATTCTTCTTCTAAAATTCTGTAATGTCCCAAGTACACCGATTTGTTCTAAACCAACTTTCAAGCCTTTGGGTTAGAGATGGGCCATTACAAATGGCTATTCCTACTCTTTAAATTCCTTCTTCTGACTGATCTGTCAGGAAACATCACTCAGGCATTGGTGGCTCAAAGATTTTCTTTGTTTTTTAATTATACACAAATATGTCAAGTTTAGGAGATTTCCAGTACATTCAGGGAAAAGCTTAATGATTTTTCTACTTCCAGATGTGGACAAAGCTCTTGAACCTTGTTTGGCTACAAAACTGACATCCTCCTTAAATTCAACATTTGTTAAAATTGCAAAATTAAAGGACAGAAATGAAAATAAGTCTTGCTGACTCTTTCAATGGCATTTACAAGTGGGGTAATACTATACAGAGACTTCATAAGCCTTCCACACCTAAGGGAAAGAGAATTTGTATCCATCTGAATTTTTGGACTGTCTTCAGATATTTCAGAGTGAGACAACCAAAACAGACTATGGTTTTGAATGGCATTGAAAGAATGCTTTTCCTGCATGAGTGTTAGTAATGCAGTATCACTTGTAGGTGGAGTGCTGAACTATCTAGAACAATGTGATTTCAGAACCATCAACTAAGCAACAGTGCAGTTTGTACTGACACGTTTTACTCCCTGAAGGATATACTTTGACTTCTGAGAACTACACTCAGTGTGCAGGAAATTGAGCTGTCCATATAAAAGGATTTTAAAATTATCACTGCAAACCCACTATGAACTAGTATACAGATATGATCAGTTAAAAATCTGTAATTCACCATCTTCAATGCAAGTTCCATTTAGTTCTAGAGAAATTATCAAAGGTAGGAACACCATTAATGCTAACAGTTGGTACATACCCTTCTGTACCTTCCCAATGCACACACATGGCTGAAAGAAATCTCTGCAAGTTATTGGCAAAAAAAATCAGGTGAAACAGCCATCTGTAGAGGAATCATTAGCAGAAACTGGCTTTTATTTCAGTGGTCAGAGGTTTCATGCAGCATCAGGCAGTGGTTTGAGCCCTCTGCACAACCTAACAACAGAATTGCAGCCTTCATTTTGTCTAACCCTGCTTTTATTGTTTGTCATTGTTTCTTAGAGTTATTCTGCTGTCAATATTTGAAGAACAGAATCCTGTCTGGGTATTGATTTCCTAAAGACTTTGAATCACTGCCTTCATAATGCATATATTTTAAGGCAAGTGCATGCAAAAGGTGGAGGTGAAGTTGCTTATTGAATTAAATCAATATGAGACACCATGCTGGCAATTATCATCTAGTATTCATTTTATATAATGTAAAATATCCAGCAGACAGAAGAAAAACAAATTTCCATCCCACTTTGGCAATCTTAATTTAAACCTCTTGTATGCTCAAGACCTCTGGTTTGCTTAAGTTCAGCTGTTGTCACTCAAGCACTTAGCACACCCTTGACTCTACTCTGAAGCTGGTGATGATGGGGCAGGACAGTGCCACCTCCTGTGATCCTCCCACGGTTCCCACTGAAGGGAAGAGACAAACAGCAGTGCAGCTGAAGCCTGGAGATGCTTCTCCAAGAGCAGCTCAGGGGCTGCACTGCAGAGACTCCATGACTAAAAAAGCCTCAAAGGACACTGAGGAGGGAGCACAGGATCCACACTAATGTGCAATTCAGGTTATGTTTGTGTTCTGCAAGCCTAATGACAGCACTACTGTTACACTGCATTCAGATGAAAACAAACAAAACATTACATTGGGTTTAATTTTCAGGGAACCATTAGGATCATAAGAATAAAAATACTCCAGTAGTAGCATTTTAGAAGCACAATGTAATGACCATAAGGAGTTCTGGCAGTATATGCATTTCTTTCCTGTCTCTAAGGGAGCAAGGGGGTGTGAGTGCCACACAGCAGGCTTGCCAGAACACCAGGAGGGCCAGTGCTGGATGCAACTAGCAGCACCAGAATCCATCCCAGACTTCTTGAGGCTGGAGAGCAAACTAGCAGCCTTTGCCTGCCAGAGAGCTGTCTGCTGTGCTCAGAGCTGGACAGGAGATGATGGGAGTCATCTACAGCTATTGAACAGCCCCCCTGCACTGAAGCACGTGGCAGAACTGAGCGTGGGGGCCTCAGTCTGTGCTCCTGCTCTGTTCCTGCCTAGCAAGGGCTGAGCAAATCTGCTTCACTAAGAGCTCAGGAAGATGTTTTCCCCCAGGAAGATGACTGCCTCCCTTATGTGACAGGAAAGCAGCAGAGGCTAAGCAGATCTGTGATTCTGGGTCAGTGTGCTGTCTCTTTGCACTGCCCGGGCTGGGGATGGGAGTACCCCCAGAGCTGTGCCAGGAGGGGGAATCCCCCCGAGGCATTCTGTGCCCTAAATGAACCCTGGCCCACTTCACAGCCTTTTTTCCCACCTTGCAGGAACAGTTTCCAAGCAGCACAAGGGAGCTGATCCATGGAACACTTTTATATGGGACCCCAGGACAGCCATCAGAGGCGGAATCAGAAACTGCTCCTACCAGGGGGCTGTTTCAGATGCACTGTTTCTTCTACTACCTCTACCAGAAAGTGCTTTTTAACTGTTAGTGTTTATTTGTCCCACTGAAAGGCAAGTTACACAGTAAGTGTAGAAAGTCAGCTACAAAGAAAACAACAAAAACCAGCAGAAGCCAGGGAAATACGACTTCACAGAAATGTCCATATGGTAATACACCTTGTTCTTCCAGAGGAAGATGCCATGAAGAAATATGAGAATTTTCAAGGATTTTATTGGCATACTCTTCACTCATTAAAAAAAAAAAAATGTATTCCATGATCGTTGAGAATAACATCAGACTGTATAGGTCAAAAATTGACTGACATCACTCTGGACAGGCATTATTGAGACACACAAAGAAGCTGTTGTGCCTTTAAGCTTATGGTACATTGCAACGCAGTAAATGAAAAGCCACTATTATGAGGGGATGTTTATGTCAGTATCTGAAACAAATCTTCTTTTTACTAGGATAATACTGTCTTAAATTGTTAACTGTTGATCAGATAAACAACATGTGATAAAGATCCTATAATCTCTTTTCATACGATTGGTTTAACCCCTTAACAGCTTTACATATTAAAATATTACACATTAATGACCCTTGTGAAAGCTTGAAAGAGCTGTAAATTACATCCTAAAGCACTTCTTGTGTAAGCAGTAATGCCAGAATTCAGGATTAGATTTTAATAAAGTGGAGATAGGATGATAAAATTTTCACAGGAGGTAATGTCTCAGTCACTGCTAGAACATGCATCCTGCCCCCTTCCTGCTCTTTTGGCCTCTGAGTGAGCAGAAATGGGTTTGATCTCCCTGGTAAGGCTGCAGATGGAAGAGGTATTTCACACAGTCCAGGACAGGGAGAACCTCTCTTGCCAGGTGGCACAAGGCAAAGCTGACCCACTGCTGCATGACTACATAAAGGGCCAGGAAGCTTTCCTTTCTTTGGAGGAAAAAGCACCCTAAATGTTACAGCAATTATTACAGTTGATTTGAGATCTCCACATTGCCACTTTGCATATTTGCTTTTGTCAAATTCTCATCTCAAATTGGGACTGAGAAAAAATTACACATTATGGGAAATCCTATTCCAACAAAGGTAAAATTGCTGTCTGAATTATCAATACCAATAAAGGTAGATTTGCAGACACATCATGGAGATTAGAAACCAAAGTTTCCTTTAATAATGCACATGATAAAATACAGTGGAGACCTGCATCCAATACAATTTTTTTTCTAAATTACCACTGTGTGAGTCCTCAGAGGGGTTGAGGACCAGAAGCTGCTGCCCTGTTTCTTACCTCTGCTATAGAACCGTGAGAGCAAGAACCATGAAGAGAGAAAAGTAACAAGCTGCAAGTGCTTATTCCATGGTGCCAGTCAGTTAGGGCTTTCAGGTTTCCTGAAACCTGTTCTTCCTGAACTTTCTTAAAATTAATACTGAGGTCTGTGCTAATTTACAGTGAAGGAAGGACCAGGTCCATTTGCCTGTTTTAGTGCAGGGAGGGCTGGAGAAGCTGGAAGAAAGAGAAACAAATAGAAAATCTGTCTGCCAAAGAGTAATACATGTATGTACATGTATGCCTGCATTGTGAGGTACAATCCAACAACATCCTGAACACCTTCATCCCAACAGCTTCAGGCAGGGATCCCACAAGGAACCCAGGAAGGACACACAGTCAGGAGGCTCCTGCACCACTGTGACAGGCACAAACCCTGTCTGAGGGGCTTTACCTGCCAGGACAGTTCAGATAATCACAGTTTGGATAAGGGGGCTTTACCTGCAGTGGAAACAGGTGCGATCAAGATTTTAATTACAAGCCAAATGATCTAATGCAACAGCAAATGGTGTCTCACACCATCACTGCTGCCCAGCCCATACAATATCCTACCACAAATGAGCTTCACATACTTTAGGCATCACCGCTTGTCCATTCTGCCTGAGGCTGACCACATTTACCACTGGGCAAATCTAAATCAAAATAAAGTTCTTCTTTTTTAACAAAATATCCATCTTGGTTTCTTAGTGCTCTTTTCTACAACTTCTGAGACTTACCATTTCAGGTAAAATAAATGAATTTTTTTAATGCTTTAACACAGTTGCACACACGTCCAGAGATTTTGTGCATTCAGTTCATCAGCTCTCACTATATTTCTGACTCCAACTCAAGAATAAAAAATTGCCATTAGAACAGGAGTTGCTTATGATAGAGTCAAATATGATCCTGTTCCTTGATTTTCAGACAGATGCCAAATTCTTTCTTCCCAATTTTGTTTCTGATAAGCAAGCAAAATATCATTCTTTAATACACAGAGTGATTTTTTGGGGAAAAAACCTCCCTCTAGGCTTCCATTTATGGTAATGAAAATAGGTATACACAGGCTTTTCACACACTGCAACTATGCAGCGTAAGCCTTTCCTTCCTCCTGCCTTTTGGTTTAGATCATCAACAGGTGCCTTTCAAATACCAGTGCATGACAGATGTTAAAATTTTGTATTGCAGTAACACCCAGAAATAAACCGAAATATAAAAATAATGCATTTTTTGTAGGTACATCTACTCCTTCTAAAACTAAATAATCCTTAAAAAAACGATTTTATAGCATCTACCTAGGTGATTTGCCACATTTGAGCTGACAAGTTTCTATGCTAGAAATAAGCAAAAAAACAATTAACAGGTGGCTTTACTACTTATCACAGATTGCATTATGCACTACAATACTGCACTGAGTTATTCAAACTGCACCTGCCTAGACAGAGTCCCCCTGAAGTCCAGTTCTGTTTGGTTGTATGTGTGTGTTTCTAGCCACAGCCCCTGCTGCACCAACAGCCCTCTCGCCCTGCCTGAGCATGGCTGAGCATGAAGGTGAGCAGGGCATGAACTGCCCCCCATACCCCGACTCCAGCACTCCCCCTACCACAGGGGCAAAGCTCTGGGCATGTCCACAAGTTTGGCAAACACAACGTGCCATCTAACAGGCATCTGCCTCCTGCAGACAGGCACTGTTACACCCAGGCTGTGAATACCTGGGCAGAGGGAACCACCTGGGCCTGGCATTAGGATGGCATCAGCTGTGAGCCATTGCTGAGGCTGCTTTTGCAGTGCAGGAAGCTGCAGCCTCTGGAGCTGCCGCTGGGGAAAGCTGCCAGGTGCCCTGCGGGTGCCTCTGCCAGGAGCTCACAGGTCCCCCACGCCCGGGGACAGCTGCTCACCTGCAGGAGCCCCGGCTCTGTCCCTCCCTGCCTGTTCCTGGCACATCCCCGCAGGATGCCCCGTGCAGCGTCCCTGTGCCAGCAGGTGATGGTGGCAGGTGCAGGGCTGGGCTGGCAGTGCCAGCTGAGGGCACAGCTGCCGCCAGCAGCGCACGCCGTGCCACCCGCGCCGCGGGCTGCAAGAAAGCACGAGATAATTGCCCTTAATTTGTGCACGTTTTAATTACAGACCAGGCAGTGCCACGTTTGATGAACGTATCATCTTCCCCATCCTGCTCTGCCACCGCGGTTGTGTTGATTTGTGTGTGAGGCTGGAGGAGCTCTCGGCAGAGGCCTCGCTGTCACAGCCATCCTTCACAGGACACCGTGCGGGACCCCTGCTGCTGAGAGCAGTGCCACCCCTTCCTGCAGCCACAAATTAAAAGCAGCTTTATGACCACACGCTCCGAGACCCTCGGGGGCCCCGGAGGAGGCAGCCAGAGAACAATCCATTCACTCATCTCTCCCCTTATCTATGATGGAAGTAGAAACAATTGCATCATTTAATTTACTATTGCAACGAGGATATGGCTCATTGGCCCCTCGTTGTTTTGAAGATGGATTTAATTAACCTCCTATGAATCTTGCCAATACGTGTGGCAGCATCAGTATGGAATGAAAGATGTCAAAAAATCAGCTGCAGGGTAATGAGCATTTCTCAAGCTTGCTCTGCTGAGAGGACTCGTGGCTACAGGGCTTGGGCCCAGCAGAAGCTGAGGAGCAGACTGAGTTAATACACTGCTGTCTGGCCTCTGGGAATCTGAGCTTGTGTTTGCCTCAGACTACTGAGAGGTAATTGAATAATTCCTAGTAGCCCCATGTATCCTTAACGCAGAGGCCATTTGCAATCACAGGAAAATAAATAATTGCAATTAACTACACGGTTAAGTAAATATATCCAGTCCCTCGGGGAAGTAATCTGCACGCTTTTATAAGTCTGGCTACAATATAAAACTCATCACAATGTCTGTGAGAGTAATTTATAATGAACATTTAGCAGGTGCCTCAGATGTGTTGCTGCCATTTACCTACATTAATAAAGCTCTCCTTATTAGACCTGAAATTCTATGCGTTTTAATTTTACAAAGGATGCTGTTTTCAGCATTTCCTAGAAACATTTGAGCTTGCAAAGAATGTTAAAATCTTTATGAGAGGAAGGTATTTACAGTGAACTGTTTGAGATTATAAAACCAATCCAGAATTTTACATGCTTTCCTAACTGGAATGAAAACATGATGTGAAACTCGTAAGCTATTGATTTCTATGATGTGCTGGTTTACCTCAGAAATAAAGCAATGTGTTTTTTCTCTTACAAGAAAGGTTTAGTATCACTTTACTGCAGGAGGAAGGGAACCTTGTAGTTTTAAACTATGGAGCAGGACCTCCTGGAATTCATGACTTGGCCATGAATTAAATGGTTGCACCTGATAGCCCCAATGGATATGTGGGCACCTGCAGGGTATCACTGCCCAGGACAGGTAACAGTCTGGTTTGCTTTGGAAAAGGGAGGCTCAATTGAGTATGCCCACAACTACATACACTTGCTTTTTATGCCATGTCAGTATTTTTAATGCAATGGAACTTTACTGGTTTCTCAAAGCAAAATTAGTCGGAATTTAAAAAAAAAAAAAAAATAATTCCTGTGTTTATAACAGCAAGAGCATGCAATTATTTCATCCCCTTTTGCTGATGCATTCAAAGCATCTTCTGCAAATATTACTTAGTTAAAAAAAGTATACACACACACACACACACACACACAAATATTTGCACCTGACAAGACAGCCAGGTGGTGTCTCCTGAATGCACGAGGACAGCAAGAGCCTCATCCTGACAGGGAAGCACACCTGTACTGAGGAGGAGATAATCAAGTCTCCACATCTATCCATCACTTGACTACCTCACTTAAATCAGCCTTTCAAATCAGTGATAATTATCTAATTAACTAGTAATCTTTTTCATGACAAATACTAATGGATCATTTGCTGGCTAGAGTTTGCAAAGATCCCTGTTAATGTCCAATCCGTGGGATTAAACAAGTTCAACTTAAAATATTTCTTCCGATTTGAGTAAGTTCTAAATCAGTTATTCAGATGTGAAAAGCTATTAATCAACTTCTATTTTGAAGAAGAGATGTTTGTAACGAAAGGGAGTGAGTGATGTCCCAGAGGGAGAGGTCTCCCTTTGCAGGCACACACTGGCAGTGCCAGTGCTCCTCCAAGCCCTGCTGGTTTTCCTCTCTGGATAAAGGGATTCCACACCCCTGCCAGCAGGTTCAGAATGAAAAACCACCTTGTGCCAAGAGGGTAATCAAACAGAAATTATGTGATTCACTGCAGCACCAGCATACAGTGGGAGCTAAAAAGTCATGCCAGAATGAAGTCGTTCCTATTTTATCAGATAATATAAAATCATATGTTCAGAGGTGGCAGAGAGGCACAGCACAAGTGAATGATGGATCCAGATGTGTAAATTCTTGTGAGCAGTTATTGCCTTTTAAAAAACATTTAATCAGCAATTCCAGTCCTGGCTTATCAAAGGGCCTCTTGGCAGAAGTCTAGAAAGGAAATATTCTGGTTGACTGTAACCCATGGAGCAGACATGGTGGGTGGATAAGGTTAATTCTGAGTTTTAAGATGAAGACATTTCTTCTTTATCTGCAGGTAGAGCTTGCAAGCTTTTTGTAGGCCAAAATGTCTGGAACACAACCTCTGTTGCTACCTTTACAGATTTTCATATATAATACACTTAATCCCTCTCCAGCTTACCAAGCTACCACCAACCCTAACAAAATGTGCTTTAGTGAGGAAAAAATAAAACCTGTTTTTTTCCTGGATACAAGGCAAAGCTATGGTTTACCTTGAACAAATGGATTTTGTGATGAACGGGATTTTCTCCTAAAGCCTGACAAAGTGGATTTGTTACTGAGCTGCTGTTCTTGGGACTGAGGAGCATACAATTTTTTTTTCCTCTTGGAAGTACAAAGTACTTTTCTAAGAGACTTCTGAATCAGCAGTCTTAGAAAGATGGTTTTACTCCCAAACAGAAAAAATAAGCCCAGTTTCTTAAGTCTCTTTATACTTTCCTAAAATTGACATATTGGACAAGGAAGACTTATAGAGTTTCAATCAATAATTTCTTTAAATATTAAAACAAAATAATTCTCAGATTAATACAGATTGTTACTATAGTCAGCTGACTGAAAGAAACACTCTTCCTTAGTCTAAACCCACCTAAAACACTTGAATGGTGACTGAAACAGAGCAAGAGTGGTAAACTGGCTCTCTGAGACAGAAGGAGAAATACTCTGGAAAAGCACAGCCAAAGCTGGGAGCTGAGATGCTTTGGGCTGGGGCAGGGTACAGGAGAGAAGCAGCTCCAAGTTCCAGCTGGAATGGGAAATCTCTTTTTTTAGCACTTTCTCTACCAAAGAGGAGGAAAGGGTACCCTGCAGGTGTCAGTCCGTGGGAAGCCTCACACACAGGGCAGTCACAGCTCCCACTGCACGGCCACAGAGCCACAGAGAACAGCACCAATCCTGCTCCACACGACTCCAGCACCTGCTGCTGGAGCTTATGGAAAATCACAGATGCGAGTAGTAAGTTGTTTACACTAAAAGAAGAGGTAAGAGTGGAGATCAGAATGGCCTTGGACCTGTCACAGCATGAAACCCCATAAGCTCTGCAGCAGCCACCACAGCTGAGAGAATTAACTTCTTCCATGTGGTCACTCCCAGTCACTTCATTTCTCTAATTTCTTACCTCAAACAAAAGTAACCTGACCTCTTCAGCTCTTGGTAAAAAACCCCCTCATTCATCCCCCCACAACCTCCTGTTCCCTTCTTACTCTTGATGTGTTCAGAGACTTTACTATCCTGGTTTTATTCAGGTGACAGCCAAATTGTCTTATTTCACAAATTTCAAGCATGTAATGCATTAGCTTTTAAAGAACCAAAACACTAACTTATAATAATGATTAAATTTCTGGAATATTCTTCAAGTTCAGCCTATAGTATGTCTCACTGCTGCTGAAGATATCTTTGAAGTCACCTCATCAAATCTCCCATCTACTGAATTTTAGAAGATCATTTTCCAGAAACAGAAAAAGTACCTTTGTCAGACATGCAACAATAAACTTGCAATGTACTTCTGGTAAGTGCAAAGACTACAGTGACCTGTGTCAGCTTTGAAAGGGGATAGCAGAACTTTTGGAAAAATTATAGGAAACCTGTGTCCTACATGAAGAAACATCACAAATTCAAATTTCTGTGAAATGCTGTGACAATACTTGTACTAGAGACACTGCAGAGAAGCTATAGATACAGACCAGAATTCATAGTTGAACCAATATAAAAGACTGTATAATTTTTTATATGTTGCAAACACTTCTATATGTGCTGGGAACAGAGGTGCTGGAAGGTATCTGAAAGAAGTGGGCAAATAATTTGAATGCTGTAACACCCGAAAAAGTCTAGCATTTAAAAATAAATTCAGTAGGCAAAACTTGGAATTTAAACAGCAGCAAATCCTCAGCCACCTTTGGCAATATAGAATTAAGTGAATTTACCTGTCAGACAGAAAATTCAGGTCTTACAACACACCTTAAAGTGACCAAAACCAGAGGAAATGCAGATCTTCCTTCAGCATTTACTGCCTTACTAAACACATTTTGTAACTACAGGGGTTATTTTTGCTGGCTGGAGCAGGGTGGTGGCCTCCAAGAGGCTGGACTCTAAAGGAAGATTTTCTGGAAGTTTTACATTGATAAGGCACTGGCATTCACCTGCCTTAAAGAGAGAGCCTGATCCCCCAGCTCGGCTGCACAGTCCCAGTGGGATGTGCTGGGATGTGGCCCCAGGGGTGCTGCCAAGGCCAGGAACTGGCCAGCAAACACTCCTGGAAGATTCACTGGTGCTGCCTCAGCAGCAGCACCTGGCATTGCCCATGTGCCCATAACAACCTCCCCCTGGATGACTCCAACCACAGGAATGCAGATTTTCCCAGCAAGGAAATCAGTGTGACTTTAAATTAAGGCTCCAATAAGTGTTCAGTAAATTACATATTAATGATTTATAGTCTATAACTATAATTTAATATGCACAACATTTTTGCATCTGATTTAGGATAGTGCACATCAGGGTCTGGACTCCAGATTCTGAACAGCTCTGAGGTTCTCCCTTTAAATGGCTTAATTGGGAAATTATTTACAAACACACTTTACTCTTTATGTTTGATGTAAGCACATTCTGCATTTACACAACACAAGCATTGCTCATAGCATCTCAGTGTTCAGCAGCTGTGTCTCAAGAGAGAATTCAAAAGGTCAGCAAGAAAAGCAGAGATAAATTTAGTAACGTACACAAAGATGACAGGTCAATGGATTAACCCTTACAATTCCCAGGATAAACTCCACTGCTGAATAGTCCAAAGAGTGGTTAAAATCCATTTGCATGGGCACATGTTTAAACACCTCAAGGGGCTGGGACAGCCTTTGGGGCAGGAGGCTCCCAGCTGAGCACAGGCTCACCCTGGGGCTGGCACTGAGCATTTGAGACAGAAGCACCTCTGGCTGCTCCTGCTCTGCCACTGCCAGCTGCTCTCAGCCAGCCCCAGAAGGGCACATTTGAGTCACACCCTTCACAGGCTATATCCTGAAGTGATTTGGGCCTGGACCTTAAACACAACCAGACCAGCAAGTTCTATCTCGTACAATCCCCCCTAGAGGTGGCCTAGAGCTCTGTGCTTCCAAACTTTAGGAACTGATCTGTCACCCAGGAGCCAGCCCTTACTGCCAGTGCTGTACACTGACCACTAACTCCCCTAGGACTGTCCTGGTGCCTTCAGGCAGTCTGAGACACATTAGACAACTGTTTCTTACAGCTTTGGGGGCTGCTGTTTTATAAACTGCACCAAGTACACAACACTACAAAACAAACTTACTCTGACTGTTTCTGTCCATGTATAAACTGGAAGCAGAAATTTCTGAATCAACTTCAATTATGCTTAATCAACATTGCACTGTGCCTGGGTGAAGTTCTGATTACTAGGCTATGCTACTTCTCAAAAAAACCAATACAAAAACCTGTACTATTCTAGTGCTTTGTAGCTCATACAGGCTTGCATCTTAGGTAGGAAGAATGAGAAAATGAATTTGATTCATCTTCCAATTACCTTTTGTGCTCACATGCAGCACCATAAACTAGCAGGGGTCAAGCACTCCCAAGATGCAGAGTACTGTGTCAGGCCCAGAACCCCCTGGCTTCACCCTACTTGCTCTGCAGCTCCCTCAGTTTCCATCACTTGGGGTTAGTGACACTATTTTGTTTGACAGGGATGATTTTGAAACTCACAGATACAAATGTAGAAAGCTGAATCCATTGGTACTGAAGCCAACACCCTCTGCAGTTTCAGCCCTGCAGACTGCTTGCAGTATATAAGCCAGGGAAAACTTGGAGCACCCTTCATCAGTACTGAGGGCAGGAGTAACTCTGCTGCAGAGTGACTGACAGGGGCTCTCAGACAGCAACAACCTCAATGACACCACACCACGAGTGAAGAAAGAAGGCACAATAGTTCTATGAAGTGATCACTACCAAGTGATCTCTGAACACTGATGATAACTGTGGCAGCAACAGGGTAGCAGAGCAGGTTTTAACCCTTAACATATGCAGTATGAAGCTCCATATTCTGAATTGACTTTCATTTCAACTGTGCTTTAAGCTTTTTGGCTAAATGACTGCACTACAGAAAGGATTCCAAGTAGAAGTTATTAGCTCCATATGCAATGTTGTAACACCAAACTCCTGGTTTACAACAGATGGACTACTCACCTCGTAAGGAAGGAGAACAGCACCACACCTGAATGGGGGGAAGCCAGCCTTTGGCACACAGGCCACTTCTCACAGTTTGATTTACAAAATAAAAACTTTCATCTCAAAAGATACATGCCTGCCCTCAAGGACACCAAAAAGACATTGCGGTACTCAGAGAGTAAAGTGTGAAAACCATAAGATTAAACTGGTTTTCAATCTGACACCACCTTACCTGGAGCTCCAGCATTCAAGTCAAGGTTATCTCGACTCATAATTTTCAAAGGTTTAGTACATTCTTTTGGTTTTATCTCCCGGTCACCCTTCCACACCAAGATGCTACTGGCACAAAGGTCTGTGCTGATGACTGCCTGTACTTTTAAAGTGTGGAGTTCTATCATGGACATTTAGGAAATGCCTCTTCCTGTTCCTCAGAGTAGAAAGGTAATGCAGCACTTCCTCTGTTTGCAGGAAATTATTCTGATTCACCATGAGCTATAAGGAGATGGCAAAAGTCACAACCACACAATGTTAGTTATTTGGTGGATGTTCCTGTTACAATAGTCCTGGCCAAGTCTGATGTCAATATTAACATTACTTTGTTAAATCAGTTTCATGTTTTCTACAGGAAAAAAAAAAAAAAAAAAAAAGAGAGAACTCAAACCTGGTAGTGTCTACAAAAGAAGAAAAAGAGAAGTCCTACCTCTACTACTGCTTTGGCATCCAGTCTAAAGTTGAAATCTCCAAAGACAAAATACGAAACTTTCTCAAACCGCTGATCTATAATTCTGGAAAAAAACGAAAACAGAACAAATCTGTCATTTGGCTTCATATACATGCAAGAAGGCACAAAGACATATGTTATCCTTAAGCACAGTCTCAGAAATAATTACTGGAACCATCAAAACTACTGGTTTATACTGGACCAATATATTTACCAGATTTTTCAGTTGATTTTCTTTGCTTAGGCAATTCTATCTCCAGCCCCTGTACAATAATACTGCACATCTGATCTCCCACGCCTGGCTGACAGAGCAAGATGGGGGAAAGCCTATTTGCAGCACTTCATACAAATCTTGCAGAAGTGGCATTTGGGAACCAAGGAAATCTTGAGGGCACCGTGGAGGTCCTTCACACCTTGGAAAGTTTAAGGACACGGCATTGGGCTGGGCAGGCAAGAATTAGGAATGCTAATTAGCAATGAGTTCAGAGTATGTTTGAGTTTGCTGACATACAAGCAATATTACCAGTGTTTTTGGGTACCTTGTGAACCACATGAGATGTGGGAAGGTAGGGAAGGCATCAGCCATCCCATCTGACAGACTAAGCACCCCTGAGGCTCCCAGACTGGCCACAGTTCTCTCAAGACTGCTCTCTGTGTTGTTCACGGCAGATTTTTGCTGAGGCTGCAGCTAACACCCAACAAGTAATTGCTACAGCTGTGCAGATTGAGTTTTTGCTCAAGCCTTTGCTCAGTCCTACCCAGGGAGACACGAATTACTATCCATCTTTCAAATCTTGTATTATTAAAAACTCATTATATTATTAGCCGATCTATTATTAACAACAGTTGTGAGGTACTCTCAACAGTACAAAATTTTACAGCTTCTAGAGATCTTGGCATTTAGCAATCCACCAAGACACATGTATTTTCAAACCAGGAATCAATATAATTCATCTCCTATCAGTGGCTGAGGAAGGTATGAAACACCCAAAACTCAACTGCCACAGCCACGAAGAATTTATACAGACAAAATGCACAGAACCCCCCTGGGTGTGAGAGCTCAGGAATGAATGCAGGCAGTAGGCTGTGAACATTCAGGGAATACTCCAACATGTAAGCATTACACTGCCAGAAGCTCCAGGTGAGCCCTGGACAGGTAAAGCAGGATCCAGCAGGGCTGGTCAGAGGCACTGCTGACCCATTAACAGTCAATTGTTTCATGTGGCTTTGCAGGTTCTAATGCATTACACCCATTTATTCCCAAAGCTATAAGGAAAGATGTAACATTAGATCTGTAATGAGATACTGCTTCTCTTCTGAAAACACTTCACAGTTTTTGTCAACAGTAATCTATTACATAAGGAATATTATTCTATGGAAAAAATTATGTGCATTGGGCTTAAGACACTGATCATTTGAAGAAAATCTCTTGCAAAGACTTATCTGTTTCTGCTATGAAAATCTCCAATCTTCCATTTAGCTGACAGATTATTGCAGGCACTGTTAATAAATACTGCCCACTGTCAGCTCCCAGCGAGCCCTGAGCAAAACCTGTCACTCCTGACCTACACAAAACATTAGTTTGATTAGTGCCCTCATGGAAAATTGAAGGAAAATGAGATCTTAAAAGTTAAACCATTTACATTGCCACAGTTTGCTAACACTATCATTGCAAAATTGGATCCACAACTTCCTTCCACATGAGAACAACAGACTCTGCTCTGCCAGCTGTCCTGATCCAAGTACCAGCTTTGGCTCTGCTCATTGCCATTTACTGCTGACAGAGGAATGACAGATATTGCAGAAGTGACATCAAGGTCCATTGAAGGTCTCTCGAAACAAATTGGGATTATGAGAACCATGCCTGTAATTGAATTATGCAAAGACAGATTTTCCAAATAAACAGACTATTCCAAAAATAGTCTGTGAAAACCTCTCCAAACTGACGACCAAACCAGCTGATTAGTCTGCTTCTGATCAACTAATTAAAACTCAGCCATTTCATAGTCTCGTGCATTGCCTGATTTAAACATGATTTGCATACAAATCAATGCCAGCTCTACAATTGATAATTTTGTCCAGTTTCTCCCCTTGTATCTTGTCTTGTTGGACATTTTAGAGTGCCTCATGATAAAGTAAGAGTCCAAATGTTACTTCTCCAGGATGATGCTCCAAGTGACTTCTGACACATTTCTTTTCATAGGTGGTGAAAATAATTCAGGTGTACAAGAAAATTCCCAACAGTGGCACAGCAAAGGATGCACATATTTATGTACTTACTAAGTGATGTTGGGTATCTAACAATGAAAATTCCTTTAGTGACTCAACTTAATACAAGTATGTAACCTACTGTCCTTGCCATTATTTACTATTGGTAAGTGGAAGATACTATTAGCTCAAGAGTTGCCAAATGTTAGACCTCTTTCAGCAGTTTAGAACCCTGGGAGCTCTGTGCTGAAACACTTCCAGGTGCCTGAAGCTGCCCTCAATCCATGGCACCAGAACGGATTTTCCCAAGTGTGCTTTCAGAGTCAGACCCCAAGTCTGCAAAGCAGATGGCAACAAAGAAGAGTGCAGCAAAGTCCCCTCCCCTGGGAACGTGCAGGAGAGCTGCCTGGCACTGGGGGCACTGGGACAGAAATGGGGCACAGCAAACAGAGCCAGTCTGGCCAGGGACACAGGGAAGGTGTTAGAACTGAGAGCCAAACAAAAACCCTCTGTTCCTTGTGTGTCCATGTTCTAAGCCACAAATATGTACAGTTCAACATGTGTTCGGAAGACAAATTTTTAAAAAAAGAATGAGTGCTTGCAAAAAAACTAGGAAGGCTTCCAAATCTGTCATTCTCCTTTGCTTTTTTGTTTCTAAAAAATATCCTTTCTTTAACCACGAATCAAACAGTCCTTTAAAAATGCCTCCATGAATCACTCAATGAAGTGATAAATCTGAACCATAAAACGAAAGCAGCCAGCCCATGTCACCAGTACAAATCCTATGGTTTTAGTGGGAGGGCCCAGTGCCATTTCCTTTAACAACTTTTACCAGCTCATCCCAAAGGGTTTCAGCACACTTGAAGGCTCTATTCCTGTACAACTTTAAGATAGCTTATGACAAAACAGGTGACTCAGTTAAAGATTTCATGACTGTACAGAAGGCACAGATATTTTCCTTCCACAATTCTACGTGCCAGCACACACAAGTCATCAATGCCTCCACTGGCCATGCTGCTTGTTGTGACCTGCACAAGGCTCTCAGGAGGGGACAGGGCTTCAGAGTGGATCCAAAACTCAAATGTAAATGAAACAGAAAGCTTTTCCAACAGTTGACAGCCATCCCTTCCTTTCCAGAAAGAGAAGTCTTCATTTTGAAAAGGGTGGAAGAACACATTCACCCTTCTCATCCTTTGTTCTTGCTCCAGAAAGAATTGCTTATGGGAGAAGTTTTTTAACATGTTTTAAAACATATCAAAGATCTTTACTTCTGCATGTTTTGGAAATCAATATAACAAATCAGCAAATCAGTCAATATAAAAAACTGGCAAATGAGCTGCACTGGGAAAAAAGCCCGCTCCCAGCAGCTTACTGCTGTCCCTGGTAAACTTTAGAGCACACAACTCTAAACACCACAGACCATTTCTCCTCTACCAGCTGCAAAAACACAGAACCTGTAATTGCACAGGGAGTCCTTGATAACAGATTCTTCATGCCCGAAACACATTGCATTAATTATTCTGCCAGTTTCAAATGAATTATACAATTTTAACTGATGACACTACACTGAAAGTTTTCTGCACTGACTGGCTTAGTGCCTGTTTGTCATCACATCTTGTATTTTGAGAAGTGGCAGACAAGTTGAATGAAAAAGTCAAAGAGCTTTTGAGCCATGACAGGGCAGTAAGAGAAGGAACATTCAAATAATTGTTACTTTCAAGTAGAGTTTACAGTCCAAGATATCCCCATGCTGAAATGTTTTGATGAGTTAAATCCACAATTTGTGCTTTTTTTAAGGAGTAAACTTGACTGTCACTGCAAATTAACATTAAATTACTACTGCTATTTCTTTGCTGCAAAATAAATACATGCAATTCTCATTTTGGTCTAGCAACTGCAATTTGGCTAACTCTGGCTATCAGCAAGAGCTTCGCAGGCACAGAAAGAAACTCCAGTGCTGCACTGGAGACATCCTCGCTCTGCTGTGTCAGTCAGGCTCTGAGCAAACCTCGTTCCCTCAGCAGAGCTTTTGGCCTGGCAGACCCTGGCAGATCCTGTGACAAAAGCATCTGTTACTCTGGGGGCACCAGGTGAATTATGAGGAGCCCCTGAGGTCCCCGAGCTGTGCTGCTGACCAGGCTGGGATGGGAGCGGGGCCGGGACAAGCAGGGGCTGGAGGAGAGGTCACTCAAATGCCACGGCAGGAGCCTGGCACCCCAAATTCCTCTGTAAGGACAGACCTCTCAGCCTGGGGGGCAGTGCCAGCTACGCTGACTGTGAAGGCAAAGTTTTCTGAAAGCCACTTAGGAAATGTCAGATCCCTACCAAGACTAAAACAAGGAAAAGGCAGAGGTTCCTCTTCTCAATACTACTGGAAATCTGGGCCTATTTATTAATTTCAGTTGCTACATAGAACAGGGTTGAGAGCAGTCCTAAAGTGAACAATTCTGTGTTATTGGAAAAATTGAAATCCTTTTGCAATTTATTTTAAAGTACTCGTTGTAGTAGCTAAAAATAAAGTTACTTGATGAAATGCATCTCTTTCATAAATGCTGTATGGGGCACTGCATACATAATTCAGAGCACTGACATTCAGCCAGAAAGTTATAGGATCAACTTCTCCTTCCTTTCATACTTTTCCCCCTCCTATACTGTTCTGCCTTCACAGAATGGAGAAGACAAGGAAGCAGTTAAATATCAGCAATTTGGTCATGGAAGAGCGCAGCTGAACATGATTCAGTGTGACAGGAGGCACTGTGATTTGGCTAAACCATTTCTCAGGGCACTTTGTAAGGAGGATCAGCTGCATTATTCCTTTAATAGCCATGTCGAATGCAATAGCCAGCTGGGTTTTGTCCCAGACCAAGGTATCAGCATCAGGTCAGAAGGTAACATTCTGTTTACACGATTATTTCCTAAAGCACTTATCTTCTCCTCGGTGTGAAAGTTGACTTTTCTGTTTGTAAGGAGGCCTAAAGAATTGAGGGAATGGGAAAAATTAGCTACACTGAGCTGGAGCTGAATGGCATTAGGTGGGAGGTCTGAGAAAGGCTGCAGCGACGCTCAGCAGGACACCTTATTAGGCGCGTCATCGCAGTTCATTCAGGCAAGCCATACCAGTGTCACCAGCATTCCCACACAAAGACAAAGTTCTTCACACAGTCTATAAACATGCCTCCCTGGCCAATTCATCCTAACTTGACACTGCTGAAAAGAGGAGCCTGAGGGTTTGGGGTTTTTTAAAACACAACAATAACATAACAAAACAAAACAAAAACCGTGCAGCTCTGCCGAGCAGGCTGAATGGGGGAGAAGGAGGGACACTGTCACATTTCTTGGGAAGAAACAATCCAAAGGTCAAGCCATATTTTATTCAGTGAGCGAATTTTTATAATAACTAAATGTGTTTAAGATAAATACCAGATCATATGAGCAGTTCCATCTTTCTTGCACAACTTCTGGGGTAAGATACTGTCTCTCCACAACCGATTTATTTCAGGGCATCATCTGCACATGGGAGTTACAGACACCAAAGCTTTTACAAAGGACAGAGAACCAAAGAATGCTTTGGGTCGCAAGGGACCTTAAGATATGACTGCCTGTATAAAATCTCCTCTCCTAAGTGAAGGGATATGAAGATCACAGCTGACACATGGAGACAAGAGGATCAGTTCACTCTCGGTGTGACCATCGTTCCTCAGGACAAACTGCTCACTTTGTTTGCTGCCGACCTGTGGCTTGGAGCCACAGGCTCTGTTTGGAGCTGACACAGCAGGAGCAGCACTGGGCTGTGTCCCACAGGGGCTGTGAGAATCCCCCCTCACCCGGGGGAAGGGTGCAGGGAACCCGTGGGGCTGTCTCTGTGTGACCCTCAGCCGTGTCCATGGCAGGGGTCACTGCCCGAGGCACCATGGACTCGCCTCTCCTGTCCAGCCAGGATCCCACCCCAACACGGGATGCTTACAGAAGTGGCCTGGCCATCCTGTTGGCAGAAGCCACGAGCTGGCTGAGAGGTGCCAGCTGAGCTAACAAGGTTATCCATAGCCTCTTCCCCACGGATCTGCCAGAGGCAGTAACAGCTCCTGCAGTGACTTCTGGTGGGAACTTCAGGAACAACACCACTGAAACCTGTCTCCTGCTACAGCCACGAAAAGGAATTGAACATCAAGAGGATAGAAATACAAGGTTTTGGCTTACACCAACTCAGTCCATTCAGATTTCTGCTGTTCCTATCTGCATTGCTTTTTCTTTTTTAATTTTTACTCAGAGATTGGTTCAAACACCTGCACCTTGAGAACCGGTCCCCTCCAGCAGAGGTTTCAGAGACAGCTTTGGAAGAGAACCCTGTCCTCTCCCATGTACCACCTCCGTTCTGCAGCTCCAATGGTGCTCAGCTCACACCCTTTTGCAATTTCAAATACACATTTGGAGACAAATTCCAGAAAAATCCCCATCAATTCTGAGTACAAGCTACCTGGTGACTGATACTTTAAGTGTGCCTCAAAAGCCATAATGGAAGTGCCTTCATTGGCATGCCCAAGGTGGTGTAGCGCTGTCATTAAAAAGATAAAGTTTATAACATTTTTGTGCCTTGTTCTTTCTGATATAATGGCTAAAACCTATTAATAACACCAAAATATCTCAAAAGGTCAAGCACCATACAGCAAGATGAAGGGAATTGTCAAGAAGCTTAGGCAATCATCTTAGCACTCAAGACATTTGCCAGAGCTGTTTAACTAATATGTGATGTTCACTTTTAATTTCAATATAGTGCCATTTGGGCAAAAATGTTGTATTTTTTAATTAATTACAATGTCAGCAGCTATTAAGATTAAAAGAAAGACCACATCAATAATAAATACTTAATCCAAAGAAAGGATTACAAGAAGAGCAATAAAAATCAATTTTTAGAGCTGGAAAATTGTGACTTTTTCCTCACTTGACTGGTATTTTCATTATATTGACAAACCCATGATCTTACCTGACACTGACATTCGCCTAATGAAATAGCAGCCCTGGATAATGATGTAAGGACTTGTCAATTCTGCTACAGGACAACACAGCTCTACAGCACCGGCGTTGTCATACAAAGAAATTCTCATGCTCTTCAGCTGATACAAGAGAAAACTACAAGAAACCAGAGAAATTGTATGTCTTTTTGAATCTTTGCTTTATCATGGAATATTAACATCCTTCCAAGAGTTTCTGAGCTCTTCAGTGCTGGTGACACTTGGTGCTCAGCAGACAGCTGGTAACTGCCCTATCTTTCTGCATGAAGCCAAACACATCCCAATTCTTGTTTTGTTACTCAAATGTGGGGATCAAATCCAAAATCCTGTGGTCACTTAGGGTCAAAAGCACAAATAGTGAGACAGAAACAACCACAATATGTGGCAACAGGATACTGACCCATGGTTAAGGCTGAGAAAATTATTTTTTGTGACATATCCAGAGAAACTCAGACTGAAGACACTGTCTGTCCTAAAGAGCTCATCGATAGGAACAGCAGTGTGATACTTAAGGAATTTTGCCAGATTTGGGTCTTGCCAGACCACAACAAGCATCTTTCCAGCTCCATTCCTGTGATGGCTGTAAGGGCAGCAGATGGTGACAGGACACATCATCCACAGAGAGCTGCAGTGTTGGGGACCTGCAGGCTCCCACCATTGGGCCTGGGTAACAGCTGGGCTCAAGGCAACTGTGAATTAAAAATAAACCCCAATGTTTCTAGAAAAGGGCAATGCAAATGGCTCAGACCCAGAGAGAATTCACTAACAAAGGACTAAACAATGCTCGACACTGAGAAAAGCTCATAAGCAACCGATTTTACATTACCCCTTTGAAAATCACACTACAGTGGAGCACCAAGAGCTAAGAGAAGGAACAAAGAAGGGGTGAGGACAAAAACGTTTGAAGTGCTAAAGAGAAGGGAACAACCCTCTTTCCAAAGAGCACGGTGATCAAAAAAGTTAGGAGTTGTCAACATTAGGTTTGAACAATGAAAATTCTAGTGGATATAAAAGCAGCAGCACCCATTTCCTTGCTGGAGTGAGAAACTGACTCACCCGGGTTGCATCTTGAGCTCAGCACTGATGGAATGAAAATAAAGAAGCTCCCCAATGGGTGAGGCAGCCACACTGACCTATCTGGCCCTGAACAGTCTGCCCAGCCAGCCCCAATCTCTCCAGTTCTTGCACAGGCTGGAAGTGCTGTCCTTCCCATCGGAGCATTTCCCTGTTAGGAACAATCCAAATCTTTCCAGGACATGGAACACGGCATGCAGAGCCCACAGCCTCCTCCTACAGTGCTCCCACCTTATGGGAGTCAAAATCTCCAAGGTGACTACTGACCTGGAGCCCACAGGCTCCAATGGGAGCAATGGGGCTCTTTCAACCATTCTCCATTTCATAACCATCAGCTCACAGCATCAGCTCACAGCCAACATTGTAAATAAAATCACAATAGCAATTTATTTTCATTTCTCTGCAAATGAATAAGAATTGGATCAACAGCCCATATAGATTCTTCTTAATTGAATCACAGCTATCCCAGAAGATATGGCTATAGGATAGGAGATTTGAAAAGGCACAGACCACAATGGATGCTGATGTCAGTGTCACCTTTAGCTGGACACTAATGACTTATCTTCGTCCAGCTCCAGGCTCTCTAAGGAACAAATTACAGTAAAGAGAGAAATATAACCCAATGGGAACGTGATGCACTCTGCACATTCTCATACAAAGCCAGTTTCTGAGAAAATCAAGCAGGCAACAAGTTACTTGCAGTCATTTCTTTTTTAAGAGGCTTTCTCTTTTCTTGCATCACATGTTTAATTACACTAGCTCTCCTGGGAGTGGGACTGCTACAGCAAACCCAGCACTTACATTCTACTAGAAAGACACAGCAGCCAACAGGGCAGCTCCAGCAGATCCTGTTAATGCAAAACAGGCAAAAAGGAGTAAGGCCCTTAGGGAAGAGGAGGTGGAGGCTCTGAGTGCCACAAGACTGCCATGACCACATCCACACTGCTAGACAGGGACTGTGTGGGCAAACAACTGGCTAAAACCTCTCCAGGAATCCTCAGAGCTTTATCTGCAGCATTTCTTCTGAAAGAGACACAATCCTATTCACACTGGCCAGGTACAGCAAAAACTGGCTTAGTGCATCTACTCTCTTTTTTCTTTAAATGACACCATTTTCTGTGATAACTGCAAGTATCTAACGTGCTGGATTTTGGCTTTCAGATCTTCCCGTCCAAACCGGGTACTGTTCACACAGATTTATCATAAGAGAAAAATCAGGTATTTACCATTTCAGTGATGAATATTGAAAATTTATTACAACCTTTTCACTTTATAATGCCAGAAAGAAAAGAAGGAAAAAAAAAAAAAAAAGAGCTCCAAATGCTGAAAACAACAGAATAAGGGCAAAATTACTGACTAGGATGACCAAAAATTATCATTCACTTAACAGGGAACTGCACTTATTGTGTCCTTAAAATTATACTAGTGTATGCTTTCCATTACAATGCATATCATATTTTCCTGCTAAAAATACAAACTAAATAAAATTCACAATATGTCTGTGCAGAGAGGAAGGACACACAAACTGAATTTTTGACAACTGCGACAAAGATGCCAAAGCTCAAGCCAGCAGAAAAACAAGGAGCAAGGAAAAGTGACTTTGGCTGTATTTGACAGGCTGAGAGTAACAAGACAATTTTGCTGGATTTACTCTTTAAAGTGCATATTATCCAAACACACTAATTTTGAGAGCACTTAACCTTCCTTTAAGGGGGAGAATGACTGAATATTAATGAGCTGAGCTTCGGGTGTTTAATGAAAAGCTGTCGATTTGAATGTGATCCAGGGGTTTAAACCTTTGTTAGAAGACATTTGGCTGGAAAGTTTATTTGCCCTGAGAGTGCTTTCTATCTGAACACACAGAAATTTCACTACTCATTTGAAGACTCATGTTAAAATCACTGTGGCAAAAAAACAAAGTAAAAACCAAACCAAAAAACTCCCAAGCCCTCCTAAAGTGAGCTGCTTTGAGCATCTTCCCAAATGACCCAGATCTTTAGAGCAGAGTTTTTCTTTGCCTAGAAACTAAGTGGCTTTTCTTTTGCTCATTCAGCTGCTAGTTCTGGGAAAAGCCCAAAGAGAAACATTTAGATTGGAGGGGTCTTTGAGAAGAGGTGACAGTTGACTGATGAGCATCCATAAAATGACAAAGAATAGTTGTGTGGAGCCGGTGCATCACATCGCCTCTCCCTGGGAAACTAATTGCTCTGAATTGTTAATAGTAACATTATTTTTCTGGCAATCATTTCTTTTCAATACTCAAAATCAGCATGAAACAGCTCCTTTGACCGGACATAAAAGTTAAATGTCCCAATGTTGATCAAATTAACTTCAGCTATGTGACAATGGACTATATTTGTGAGAAAATAATGAAGGGCACAAAGGGGAGCTTTATGCCAAGATTTCACAGTTGTAATGTAAAAATGTTTCTGTTGAACTAGGCCAGGGAACATTTCAATAGGAAAACAGAAGAGCACTGTCACTCTCATTATAAAAAAAAAAGCCACACTCATTTTATGGATCTCAATGCTCAAGATAATTTCAGGAAGTTTAGATGGCTGGCACCCCAAGAGCCAGGGATCAGGCTAACACCTCACATCCTGTCCTTCCCAAACTCTGCTTTCCACACTTGAAGGGCCCCATCCCGCAGCTTTTTCCTCATTCTCCAGCCTGGGTATTGCATTCATACACTCTTCCCCATCAAGGGGCTACAGGACATGACTAATATGTAAATATGGTTAATTACTATGAAATATGCATATGCATTAGTTACAACAGATGCATGAAAAATTAAACCAAAATGTAAACTCTTTTCCCCGCTTACTCTCACCTACAGCTTACGCCTTCCAACTTCAGAAAATACAAAACCACAAGTATTATGCAAATACGGCCAACTGTACATGGGAATTATCCAAAATGGACTTTGAAGAATTTTTTCCCCCCACAAAACATAATGTAGATGTTCTTATCTCATTTTAAAGCAAATTCAGTTTTAACTGCACACCTGTGTCTACCTGGAACAATGTAACTGATCTCTGGAGGCTCAGTTTGGGTTTACACTGGTGCTGCCAGAGACTCATTACACACCTCAATTTTCTACATATATGCTGTGCATGTATTTGTAAAGATACAAGCAAATATTTGTTTAACAACAGTGTGATTCCAATCCTCTTGGTCTTTAAAGCAGCAATCTGACACCACATCTTCTCCCTTGCTAAATGGCAAATATTAAACACAATCTGGCTCAGCACATCCAGTGAGCTGCTTTTAAAAGTGTTCTCTCTATTTAACTAATTGTAATGCTTGCTATTAAAGCTAAATAATTTGAGGATTATCTTTATTAAAGCAGAGGCTTTTTTAAAGCTAAAAGAACAAACCTGTCTGCTGCTCAACATGCTATTAGGATTACCAACAGATTTCCCCAGGAGAAAACTTTTAGCACAACTTTGTATCATTCCCTCAGTGCTTTTTCCTTGGTTTTCCCCCAACCAGCCCCCACTCACCGAAGCTGTGATGTTGTACAGCTTTCTTCTTACGCATTAAAATTTTGTGGCTAAAGTAATTTTGTAGATAGCAACTTCCCTGACAATCTGAACAGTTAAACTCATCCATTTCAGCTTTATTTGCAAAGCCTCTTCTGGTTTGCATCCCGAACTCCTGTGGTAGCTGTTGCTCAGATAAAAGGCTGTACATAACTCATGTTTATGAAGATGCAGAGTGAACACAACTGAGCTTTCACTGACTCCCACAGTGACCTAAATCAACTGTGAGAAGGTGTTTCTGTTTCATTCAGTGAAGGTTTAGCTCATTAAACTGTTTTCCTTCTCAGCATTGTTCATTAGGTTTGAACTGCATCGCTGTTAAATGCTCTTTAGCAGTTTAAAGGTTTTAAAGGAAAAGACTTATCAGTCTCTGTTTTTAACAGCACTAAATCTGCATTATTAGTTCATGCAGATAAGGGGATTTGAAAGCTCAGCTTGAAACCTCTCTCTTCTGTATTTATCTGACACTGCATAGTTCCAGTAGCTCAGCTGGAAATGTAGATCTATGAAGCTTTAAAGAGAGATTAAAGCCAAGAAAAGAAGTACTTTTCCCCCTATAGCTGCTCTCACTTTCCCTTTTCCTGCTGTCTGAGGGAGTGCTGGGGGACAATGGCCAAAGATGGTTCCCAAAGCCCCTGAATGGGGACACTGTTGGTGGCAGCATTCATTCAAAGTAAGCTTCAGTGTATTGTCCTCCCCAATCAGCAGATCAGAATAGAGTGTGCTGGTGGCTGCCAAAAGGTTAGTCCTGCCGATGAAAGGGGCTTCCCATTATTCACTCGCTACAGAACTCCCCCTTTGTGCCCGCCAGCCCCTCTCTGCACTGTGGAGGTCCGGATCTGCGGCTGGCTGCTCCCTCAAAATGAGCAATTCATCCACGGCGAGCTCGCCGTGGCACCCTGCAACCCAAAATCCAAGGGCTCCTTTTCTAAGGACAGCCGAGCTGGGGCAGGTTTGGCAGTGTCACATTTTAATGATATACCATCGTGACATCCCTGACCCACGGCTGACACTAATACTACAGTCTTGTTACCTGACCCTCGCCAGGGCATCGTGGGAGGTCTGAAGCCAAAATCAGCTAATGAAGCACACTGTATGCTGCAAACAAGTGTGCAATAAATAATGCAAAAGGTCTGCACAGGTTTCCCTCATGCAAAGCATTGGAAAAGGAGAAGAAACCAATGGAGCCAAGAAAAAATGAAATAAAAATCCCATACTGCCCTATGCAACAGAGCTCAAGAATACGCACTCAGACTGCACTGAGAGCAGATCTTGATCTTCCTGAGCCCCTGTCCTGTAAATCTGGGATCTTTTATATATTTATATATATGCTACCTACGCAAACCTTCCAAGCATCTCCAGCATTTTCGACTGGTTTGAGCAGGTTTTGCAAGTGATACAAGAGAAAGGCAATAATGGCTTTTTCCTGTTCACCCTTGGATCATCCCAAAGGTGATGGTAAATTCCTGGTTGGAGAAATTCCTGCTCAGCCCCCTGCTGGGGAAAAGGCACTCTCTACTATCCCACCTACCCACCCTTACAGGACAGAAAACCCACAGAGAGGAAGGAAGCTTGAGAAAGAACACTGGAAAAGGCATTTACACTCCACTGCAACAATTCAGAACCTTTTCCAGTGAAAAGCTACACAGGGAAAAATGGCAATGAGATATTTTCCAACACATAAACTGCTTTGTTCAGGAGTGTCTGTAACATGCAGGCTGCTGCCAGAGAGAGCCAGGAGAGCTGACAGCTGCTTGTGGACAGGGATCCCTTATGCCTCTGCCAGCAGCTCCAGGCAGCACAGGCACAGCAGACTGCTCTGGGCAGTGGCTCCCCATGAGGCTGGGCACCCCTCAGCCAGCAAGGCTGGGATGTGGCCCCAGCCAAAAGGCATGGGGCTGCAGGATGGGGCTCAGCACCCCTGGCTGGGCTGGGACCCCATTCCTCGCTCTGGGGAGGGACAGAGGTGACAGCCCTTGCTCCAGGGAACAGCAGCCGTGGTCTCACACTCATTGGGAGTCCTGTTCAAGAACTGGAACCCAGTTCTGAACCCAGCACCCTGGCACATGGCCACGGGCTGCTGGACAGCAGGGCACACAAAGGGCTCTGGTTCTGTATTCCTCCCAGGCAGTTTGTTTTAGGCTCCCCATTATGCCAGGAATTGCAGAGAGGCCGTGGCTGCTCTGAAGAGACATGGCAAAGCTCTGCTTCTCGGGCAAACATGAAGCCCACAGGCACCTCCTAAGAGAAACACCTGCGTACTCTGCCAACACACCAATGCCCACACAGAAACATTCTTTCCTTACTCAAAAGAAAGCTGTCTTTTTCCTGACTTTATAATTAGGGCAGTTGTAAATTTCTGGGTATTTTTGGGACTGCTGTGTGTTGTACCACTTTTCAGATGAGCCAGCTCTGCAGTTGCATTAGATCCCACACTGCTGTTATCAGTGGTGACTAAACACAAATGCTGTGCTGCTGCTGAGATGAACTGCCTGCTGCATCCAGGAGATTAAAGCACACCAGCTGAAAGGTGGCTGCAAGACCTGGGCTTGTTCAGGTTGCAGAAAAGTTGTCTACATGAGGACTCTGTTGCTGGCTTTATCTGTTTGGTAGTTACAGAGAGGAAAAAACCAGACTTTGTTCAGCAGTTCATGCCAAAAGATCCAGACGATGGACACAAGTCACTTTGAGGAAAAGTCTGGCTGGGTTACAGGGACAAAAGTTTCACAGTGAGGGCAGTCAAACACAGCAAAGCGTGGCCCAGAGGAGCTACAAACCACCCATGCTGGAGCTGCTCAAAACTCAGCTGGACAAGCTGTTGAAGCCAGCCCTGCTCTGAGCAGGGGGATAAGGGACTTCCAGAGGTTGCTTCCAGCTGGAATTATTCTGTTATTCTGTGAGTGAAGATGCAGTTGAATGGTAGCTTCATCAGAGTCAACATAGTCTAAAAATAAGCTAATCTACCTAACATATTTAGAAAATAAATGTAGCTCCCACTCTGCAATTCTGGTGATTTCAGAGTGGTTCCCTGAGATCAGTAATTTGGCTTTAAAGAATAAATGTTGTAAAGTGTTCTGTAATCAGCACTGTCAAGAAAACTCTGGCAAGCAGTAGCCACTTTCAGGTGACAGAACAAAACCCTCTACATTTCTGAGTGTGCCATTTGAAACACCTTTCATCCGCTGCTTATGAACACAGAGATTGAAAGAGGCCAGGAAAGGCTAATACATACCTATCAAGTACATAGCCAAGAGCCTTATGCCGTATTCCTGAGTAAACCGATGGGCTTGTTTCCCAAGCAATTAAATTGGAAGCATCATGGAAAAGATGAATGTTTACCAAGTCAAAGGCACTATGACAAAAAAAAGGAAAAAAATAAAATGATTCAGGATAAAAGGAAAAAAAAAAACATTTGTTGCATCAGAAAAACATTCAACACAGAACTTACTGTATTCACTCTTACGTTACCTTAATATTTACTCACAAGAACTGCGCAGATTAAGCTATCATAATGAGAAAATTGTCAGAGACTGCATCAAGCTTACAGCTCATCCACAGGTAAGACTCCATTAAGTCTTTTGCATAAAGGACGTATAACATGAAAATGAAAATCTGTTTGTCAGTTACAATTCCAGAAATTAGGCATTACCCTCTCACTATAATATTTTTAAAACAAAATTGAAGGTAAACAAACAATTTCCAGGTCCAAAGATGCAGCTAAGCTTTGAGCAGAACTGTGGCTTTGCAATAAACAACACGAAAAACTACTGGGAGGAGAATGTTACTGACATGAAGGACTAAATCACATCTTGTGACTCCTTGTCTGTCCCTGTGCAGAGAATGCTGAGACAGCAGCAGTCAGTACACACCTGCTGCTTCTCTTGGGCCATGCCTGTGAAGCCACAGAACCACAGATATGTTTAGAGAAGCCCCCTAAGCCCACCTGCAGCCTGCCAGTAAGCACAGGGACAGGCTCTAGCTGAGACAGACCTCAGGCAGAAACCCCAAGCTCTGCTCAGGGAGGTTTCCCAGACCATGGCAGAGTTGGGAATACAGCTGGGCACAGCAATAATGGCAGAGAGAACAGTGAGAGCACAGTCAGACACACAGGTCACTCAGCAAAAAGGGCTCTGCCAGAGATCCTGGTGCAAATGTCTGGCTCCAGGGACCAGCACACTCTGTCCAGTGACCCCACACTGATGGGAAGCTGTCCCACTAACGTTCTCATAAAGACAGAATGATCATGGAACTACAAAACATGGCAGCTTGAGATATCCAGTCCTGTCTGTCTGAAGGACAAACAGAAATAACCCCTGTAGGACAGGGAGGGTCCCACATCATGAGCTCACCCGATGTGTAAAGCCATCCATAACCCACCCCCATGTGTCTCAAACATGCCTGCTCCTAAAGCTTACTGATGAATGACTTTCCACCTGCAACTTCCTTGTCCTTAAATTCAAATTTTCATCATCTTACCTATTTTCCTGCAAATTAAACTGATTTCTGCCCTTTCTGCAGGGCTGACAGCAACGAATTTCCCTGCTGTGGTCAGACAAAGTTTCTCACCCCCTACCCAAACACTTCACCCATTCCTGACTCTCCTGTCCTCTCTCCAGTGTACCTAGAGCACAGCACTCAAAGCTAACAGAACACTGTCACAGGCCTTGGCAGCACCCACATAAATAATTATTTCATATCTGTGCCTTCTCCCTTCATGTCCTTCACAGGACCTACCTATTAACACATCTCAGTAAGATAAAAATGATCCATATTCAATTCCTTCTCCCTTGATCCTTTTCTACAGAAGGGGTAATGAGTCAGTTATTCCCAAAATAGTATTGGTGCTTTAAAAATTCTCCTCTCAAGGTGCAAGGCTTTGCATTTCCCTGACTGTCATCTTCCAATACTACTTCCTGGAAAATATAAAAATTATTCTGACCACTGATATACTTGCAAACATTCCCAAGGTTGGTGCCCTACCTTAATACTGTAAGTGCATTCTCTCCTCCATTCTCCTTAACAAATATGAACTATGTCTATAAACTATATTTGAGACTGTGCACTAAATGCACAATCTTGCACTACTGGAGCAGAAACAAACAACTTCACCTTATAACCAAGATACTAAAATACTGCTGCAAAATAAAAGTCCATGTAATTATGTAGTTCTCTTTCATTTTTGCATAATGTGAAAACTCATGAGTGCCTGAGGATTCTTTAGTTCTTTGTCCACACTAAAGGTAAGTTAATGAAGAATAATGGATTTGGAAAATGTGGATTCACAGAGAAACTCAACTGGGGCAGACCACTGATTCCAAACGAGGGAAAAGGACAGTTTTTTGAAGTCTGTTAAGGTCACTTTTCTGGGATTTTGGGAGCCCCCTGTTATTGGCATGAGGTACATTCTGTAACAATGTGTTCCTAGGTAGGGAAAATTAATAGTTCCCTTCAAGGACTCACGCAGAAGTACTAACAACAAGTGCCTGGGCTCTATTTTTATTGACCTATATGAATGTAGAAACGCATTGATCAAAAGACATGATTTACGGAATTGGTTTTCATGATTATGAAAATGGGCAGAGCTTTGTTCATATGCACAGAGACTGATGCAAACACTCATCAACACTCTGAAGAGCCACATTATGGACTCAGATCTCCTCAGGTGTATTTTATAATCCCCTGTATTTTTCATAATATTTCATTTTCATTCTTCAGAAATTGTTCATAGTAAATTGTTCAATTTCCCATTAGAAACATCTGAGATCTTGTTAGACCATGTGGATCATAACTGCAAATTACAGACAGAACTACCACCATGGCTCAGCTCATTACAGACTAGGAGAAGCTGTGAGGTTCTTCATCCTCACTGCCCAACACACTCTTGACAGACACTCACCCAAACATGCACTACAGCCAAGGACTGTCCTTTTTTAATACCCCCTACAAGAAAACACTACATTTCAATCTGTCTCTGAAGAACATTGTTTTCTTGGAAGGGCCTAAAAATAAATTTATGTTGCTTTTTCAACAGAGAGGAAATCCCAGAGGACAGAAGAGACAGAATCTATGGAAGTCATGATACAAGAGCAAAGGCATCTGATGTTAATACCCACTTCTGCAATTATCTAGTGCTGGAATTATACCCCATGCATAAGATCTGGAAAAATTAACATAAATCTACATTATCCTGCAAGTACCTGCCCAGTTTCTGAGTCAGAAGTCTATAAAAGGAAAAAACCTGGTACCTTTTCTGTTTTCAGAGACTGCTTAATTAAATAAACATGCTTATACCAACAAAGCCAGAACATTGAGTTCAGCACTCAAAAGTCAGCCTATGTGAACATTCATGAGATTTCAAAATCAAGCTTTCAGTTACAAGACATGAAAGAACCACGTGAGGAAGGGAAAAGTGTTGAACGTTCACATACACATATAGCAGGTGACTATAACACAAGTAAACAGCAAAGACCAACTTGTGACTCTGTGGTACAAAAGCAAGGCCAGATTTCCAGGTATGCTCAGAGTAATCTGAAGGAATGCCCAGAGAAAAAGGAGTTTTAGCAGAGTCACAGAGGTGGGGGCTGCACTCAGAACAAGGAGTTTTTGCAGAGGTGGGGGCTGCACTCAGCCAGGCTGGTGTCTGAGCAGAGCAGGGCAGTGCCAGTTCCACGCTGGGCCTGACCAGCTGCCCCTGGCACCAAAGGTCCCACACCAGTCTGTGGCCACCTGTGACCACCAACAGCACTGCTGGGCATGCATCACTGCAATTCACTGAGCACTCCCTGTTCCACTGACAGCCACTGTGTGGGACCTGCCTGCTCCAGGAACAGACCAAACCACACATGGAAATAACAAACATAAAACAACTCATCAGAAACAACGTAAAGATGCAACTTACCAATCAGTAATACACCATCTTGTTCGAATAAAACCTTTTCTAGACCACTTGCACTGAAAAATAAGGGAATAAGAACCAATTACCTCAGGTAAAGATTACTGTGACAGTGAAATGTATTGACACAGAGAGCAAGATGAAGCAGAGCTCATCAGTACATTATAACCAAGAAGCACTGAACACACACTGAGGTACCTTTAAAAAAAATGTTGTGTCTTTTATAAATCCTGGAATTAATTATATTTGTGGTCCTGCAGCAGTTACAAACTTACGTGTAAAATTAATAAAAGCCCTGGCAGTTGTTTATAGATGAAAGATAACCAAACAGGAAAGCTTTCCAACTATATTTATGCTTAGCATAAACCAGCAAATTCTTATTGCCTATGCACAAATGTTTTCTTTGTAATTTTACCTGAACTGTAAAATGTCATCAGAGATTTACATCAAATTAAAACGAATGCGATCTACTAGAAAGCTATTTCTCTTGCTGAGCCAAGCCATCCAATATTTCTATAAAAGTTAAGAATTTAAATAATGGTAAAAGATTCCATTCATCACAACCACACCACCAGCAGGAAGGCCACAGCTCAGCTTGTGCCCAGATGTGTCACTTCACAAGAAGGGGTTTTGCAGCACCACTTCCAAGCCACTGCCACCAACTACAGCCCCCCACAGAAAGACATGATTTTGCACCCAGTTTATTCCCTGTTCACAATGCACCTGTGGCTGGAAATGAATATTGTACCACACAGGCCTAAATAATGGTGTCAAGGATTCTGTAGCAAAAGACTCTGACTCCTTACTGTGAATAAACTGCCAGTCCCAGCAGAGCATCCCCAGTCAGAGGTACCACTCCCTCAAAGCTCCCCTGAGGCACTGGCCAGGTGTATTTACCCTCCTCCCTACAGTCCTCAGTCCTAAACACTGAGATAGCAAAAGGCCTCAACAAACCAAACCAGGCTGTCTCAAAATGAATCACAGACTGCCTTGGATTGGAAAGGACCTTCACCTTGTTCCAACTCCCCTGCTGTGGTCAGAGACACCTCCCAGCAGACAATGCTGCTCCAAGCCCTGTCCAACCTGGTCTGCATCTTCTGAGCACCCCCCAGTGAAAAGGGCCCCATCTCCCTCCCCTGCTCCTTGGGTACAAGCACAGTGACTGCAGCCAAGATCAACCAGAAACACCACCATAATAATTATATTTCAAACAATAATCTACTTTATCGCAAATATTTTTTTTTTTAAGTGAAAAATTAGCCTCTTCTGCAGGTCCAGCAGCCACTCAGGGGATGGCTGGCTGGAAGGCAAACACTCTAATCCTTCCTAACAGGATCCATGGTTGAATCAAAATTCCACAATCCAGTAAGGTCTCTTCTGTGATGCTCATGAGGGCACAGTTACAAGTAGAGATGTCAACACTTGTTCAAAAGGAAACCAATGAAAAAAAGTTAAATGCTAAAGGCATTCAAAATTGGCTCAAATTTAATCTTGATAAAAAAAGGGAGCTTTGTCATTTCCTTCTAAAAAATAACTACACCGAACATCAAATCAAGTAGTCCTAGCCTATGATGTAGTCCAAGATAATGTTTTCAATCAAGCTGCCATTTCTCATTTGCTATTTTCCTCTTTGGCAAAATGGCAAAGGTACTTCAAAAGATGCACAACCAAAACAGGCCCAACAAGATGATGTTGCTTAGAGTCACATTCAGCTGGGTTTTGAGCATCTCTAGGAACAGTGATTCCACAGCCTGTCTGGGCCCCTGTCCTGCTGTTTAACCTCACACTGAAAGCCCTTCCCAGAGGAAATCAGATTTTCTCCTGCTCCAACTGCTGGCCCTGTTCCTGCACAGTGCAATGTCCTGGGCAGTGTCCTGGTGCTGTCCCCTCCCTCTCCTGGGGCACACACAGGCTCTCTGCTCTCCCTGCCACACCCTCAGTTCCAGCCCCACAGGTGCCCCTGCTCTGCTCTCAGGTGTGCCCAGGTCCCAGAGAAGACACCGCTGATGTGATGTAGCCCTGGAGTGCCAAGCAGATGGAGGAGCCCCTCCTGGACCCTCACCCTCGCAGGGATGCTGGTGGCCTTCTCTGCCACCAGAGTACAGTGCTGGATTATCTTCACCAAACAGATCTGCTTAACAAAGCCTATGCCGATACAAGCCAATAAAAAGGTATTTGCAACACAATTTGCATTTTATGACAGCATAAAATACAGCATTTCCTACCAAAGCCTTCCTCACACACAAGGTTTAAGGGCAGCAGTACGTATGAGAGGCCACTCTGCCACCAAGGGACTTCACCAAAGTGTAACTGGAGCTGACACCTCACTATCAGAATTCCTCACCAAAAAAAAATACAGTTTTTAAAATCACAATTTGAAAACTGGTAGTTACATTCTACCAGCTTTTTCTTTGTGAATAGAGTCCCTGAGGAGATTGTGCTGACCTTTTAAAACCCCCCAGAACCACCACCTACATAAATAACCCCTGCTACATCAGGGGAAAGGACCTCCAGGCAGCATTAACATGAAGAGAGAGGTTAGAGAGGGCTAATGTCAAAAAGCACTGTGAGCAATAAGTAATGCACACAAACCATGATTGATAATGACCAGCACAGAGCCTTAATTCATCTTTTCTCCATCATTTTACTGAGGGGGACCATATCAAATTAAATAGTGACCCAGAAAGGGTTTATTCAACCATACAAAGCAGGGCATGAAGGAAAGACATATTAAAGTGATGATGACTGCAGTGTAATTGCAGCTCCTTAAAGGAACAGCACAGCTCAGTAGGAAACCTGAAAACAGCTGGCAGCAAGAGGAAGCAAGGTACTGAGCAAAATCCAGCACTGACAAGCACTCCTTGCCTTGGTGAGAACTCCTCCTCCTCCTCAGAGCCTGACACAGGAGCCCACTTAGTTTAGTATTTGAAGTCAGCAGCTCCATAATTCTCCAGACAGAGTCATTGCCAAAAAGCAACAAGTGGTGGACAGAACCTGGAGGGTTTGGATTTTCCACCTGGCCCAGAGAGAAATCAGCACAGCAGCCCAGGGAGGAGCTTGAGCTCGCACTGGGAAAGGTCAAACAGCTGAGGCTGAATAAAGCAGGAACACCTGTGTCTCTGCACTGTAAAATAACACTTGTTTCATTATCCAGCTTGTGTAAACCCCAACTGCAAACTACCTTTAGTTACTCGTAACTTGAACACAATTTCTTTAACCTCAGTAAAAGATTAATTTATCAATAACTTGTCTAGTTAACATTAGGAATGCAGAAGTTTGCAGGCTTCAGGCCTCCTAATACAGCCCAGGAGCGTAACAGAGCTCAACAGCTCTGATATGAAGAATCATCTCAGATGTACCCTGAGATACAAACTGCAGCTGAACACCATGCCTTAGGTATCCTTTGATCATGTATGTGCTTTAGTATCTCTAAGTGAAGTACTTAGATCGCAGAAAGCTTGGAAACAATGCAAAGAAGAGCTATAGCTTGGGAAGGAGGAAAGAGAAAATTTGCTTTTTATTGCAGATTTCAAAGCAACAATCTTTATTTTTACTTTAACAAATAGTCACTAGCTACTACACCATCTATAAGCCAGCATAAAACCAGGTGGAGATGACATAGGTCATCTTATACTCTCAGAGAGTGATCTACATTTTAAAATAGGGAAAAAAAAATCCTACTTCACATCCCAGAAAGGGGATACCACATCTTTCACCTTACATTATTAAGTCTCTTCTCAGATCCTCTGTTAATAGGATTCCTTTAGCCAGCAGATGGATTGTGAATACAGGCAGTTTCATCTACTAAAAGACAACATAAATCATAATTGAGAAAGGAGAGACCGCAGTAAGGTTATCACCATACAGCCTCCTCCATGAAAGGTTTGCATTAAAGCATTAGTGAAATTAATTCATCTTTCATAAGAGCTTTGAGCAGTATCTGTGATCTATGATAACAACCAATTTCTCACTATGAGGAAAAAAAAATTACTCAGGCCTGATAGACTACACAAATCTGCTTTTTTTAAAATGCCCTAACATTATCTAGAGTGTTGCTCCCAGAGGCATCATTTGAGGTTTATGCCTTGCCAAGAGGACCCATAAATCAAGGCAGAAAGTTTTGTTAGTTTTATATGCAGTGGGCTGTAATTATTTTGAATTGCATTATGCCTCAATCACTGTAATTACTTTTAGATCATCCTTAAACAGCTGTAATAAAAAGAAATCAGTCTTAAACCATTTCTCACACAAAAAATTGCAGATGTGATATGAAAGGTCTGGCTAAAACACACAGGAGCATGTCAATACAATATTTGGGCAAATATGTTGCTCATGCCTTCTGCTGGGTAACCCCAAATTTCCAAAATACACACTATTTTGTGGCCTTTTAATTGTTATTGCTATTACTAACATTTGTCCAGAGAGAAAATGTGATAGCAAGATTAATTTTAGCTTTACATATAGAAACATGCATATGAGAACCAAAATTACCTCCCTGTTATTCTTCACTGTTCTGTGTCTGTGTGTTTGAGACACTTTTTGGTCTCCAGCTCCAAAGAGAAAGTGTTGTCTAAAGATCACTGCAGTTGTTTTCTAACTGTTCAAGTCACATGGGAATGCACTGTGCTGGCACATGCCAGGCTGCAGGCCAGGTGAGCACCCAAGGTGCAGAGCTGCAGTAGGGATGCTGCTGTCACTCACATCCCTGCAGAGCCCAGGTCCCTCTCCTCTCCTTCTGTGCAGAGCTCTGCAGGAGCACAGCCCAGCCTGCTCCGTGGGTCTGGCTGCAACAGCATCCCCAGAAACTGGGCTGGGGGCAGGAACAGAACTGAATTTCCAAGGTGCTTCAGAGATTTGTTTGTTACTTAATTGCATATATTTGTGGATTTTCTCTTTTCCTGTTTGTTCCTCCTCCAGGTAAACACTATTCCTGACAATTAAAACACAGAGGTTTCTGCTGAGAACAGTTGTTTAAGGCACTGGAACCAATGGGAGCAGGATGAGGGAGTCCCAGTCTCCAGAGGCTGCTCCTTGGGTTCCAGACCCCAGGGCCCCTGTGGCCCCATCCCAAAACCAGCACAGGAAGGTGCCTGAGGAGGAGCTGCAGCTGCTCATGGATGTGGGAACACCTGATCCCTGAGCTCCACAAGGAAGGGGCACTGTTCCTGCTCCACAATAGTGTGTGGGAAAGCCCCAAGACTCGGCCCCTGCCCCAAGGGACTGTGAATTGTTGATGCAAGGGGGGTAACAAACAATGCTGAACGAGTGACAGCTTGGCCGGTCTCACCATGAAGCAACAGCAGCAAAGTAAACAAAGGAGGAAACCATTCTCCCTGGGCATCGGTGGGCAATGCAAAGCTCATCCTGGTGCTGGGATGGCAGCACCCAGGGTGCTGTGCAGTGCTCTCAGTGCTCCAGCACTGCCACAGCTCACTGCACACAGGGAAAAACAAACGCCCGCGGAGCCGGCCCAAGCTCCCGCCAAATGAAGTAACACTTCAAAGAAGTATTTGAGATGTTTATTCACAGAAGTAAATGGTTTGCAAACTTATGTCAAAGGCACTTTTCCTTCCAGTACTGAGATATAAAAATAAATAATTTAGTATCAAAGTCAAGAAAAAGAACAACCTTCACCCTATCAATCCCGTAACTATTTATGCAATGCTCTGCCAAGCACACAGGCACTGTGTAAATATCTCTAAGTGTGTATATTTACAAATTCTAAATTAATTTAGGGGTTTATTTAGTTCTTCCTTTTATTAAAGTAGTGACATGCCTGCTTGATCCACAAATATTACAGGAGTTCAGCCAATTTATTCACTTGGTTTGAGGAGAGCATTAACCATTAAACACCCATGTTCTAAATGTTCTTAAGAAATTCAAACTAAGAAAAGTAAAGAAACATTGAAGAAAAGAGAGTCTGCATTTGCAGGTGCAGTGCAAGAAACCCCTCAGCTCTGCTTGTGTTTCTGGTTTTGACAAGGCCATTAATCTCAAGCCTGCTCTTCTGAGAACAGGGCAGCCTCAGGGGCCAGCAGCAGTGCTGTGTCTGGGCCAGGTGTCCCCTGGTGAGCTCCCTGTCCAGCCGTGCTGGCAGAGCCCCTGAGACAGCCCTGCCATGCACTCTGCCACACTTGCTGGGCTCTACATGCACAGATGAGTCTCTTCATCACTGTCCTCACGCTTCACAAGCATTTCTTACTGGATTTTGGTACATCATGCCATGATCTAACACACGTGTTACAGGTGTCAAGAAATCGACAGGTAAAATTCCAATATTCCATTTTGCCTTATCACTGAGAGGAGCTGCTCAAGAGCAGTCAGAGGAAATCAGAATCAAACCTAGTATTTGGGAATGCTTCACAGTTCTGTACATACCTCAGGGAAATAATCCTGTGGAAACTTCTCTTTTTCCAGCATGGGCGTGCTTTCTAAAGTGTCAGAGTAGATTTCTTTCCCAGTGACCTTCTTATACTTCTTAGCTAGGAAGAGAGATAAACCAAAATTATCATACACACACAACTTCAACATTATGAACATCTCACTGGCAAAGCAGCAGCAGCATTTGCAAAACAGCTGGTAAACCAACAGGATCTTATAAAAAATGTGCAAGCATTGAACTGTTTTGGGGGAAAAGAAATACTCCTGTTTCTATAAGAGACCTTGAAGTTACACAGTAATGGCAGTGTTATTTCTACTACCCAGTGCCCTATAAAGTGCTGGAGCTCTAATCATGAGCCTGGTCTCTGTACACCCTTCACTCAAATCCCACCTCAGCTGCTCCGAGACCCTGGAGCCCTGAGGCTCCTTCAGATCAACCCTTTCTGGCCATCAGCAGATGAGGCACGGATTTCTACAGCTGGAATGGGTGTTGGACTTGTACAAGAGACTCAGTGGTGATGCACATCACTTTCCAAAGTCTCTAATGAACAGTTTCATTTCCATCACAGACAGAAACAACACAGACTCCTGTGGATCTACTCAGCTCATGAATGAGAGGTTCCTCCTTCTTGATCCACTTTATACTTGGTTTCTCACCTGATGAGAGCAATGTACAGGCATATTTAAGGTGAGAACTTGACTTAGTTTAACTCTGACACAGGAGGTCAGGCAGCTGATGTACAGCTGCCATTATGCTGGACCTACCCAACTGGATTCAGTTTCAGCTGGGAATGTACAAGAGAAAACCTCCAAGTATTATCAAGAGTCCCAAACTGTTCAGTCCCACTGGATATCTGAGGAAGCATTTACTGTAACTCAGCACTATGTCTTCGGGGAAAAAAAAAAGTTATCATTCTTTATGTGCCACTGACTCTGAGGCCTGGCTCCAACAGGACAACTGAACAAATATCCTGATAAACTGAGCTGGCATCATTCTCAGTAGATTGTGGATGGATGTGCCTCTTTCAGCAAGTTTAATGGTGTCAGCAAAGAGATCCTGATGCCTTCTGAGTTACAGAAAAGACTTGGCCTAACTGTAAGGACTGAAGGATCTGCTGGGAGAACTTCACTACCAGGCAGCAGCTGGCAAAGGGAGGCACCTTTAATCCCCCACGAGAGAGCCAGAGGCTCCTTGACAGGACTGCTGGGCAGAGCAGGCAGGGCAACACAGCCTGCCTCCAGCTGGCACCAGGGCTGCTCCACTGCTGACTCCACACCAGAGAACAAGAGCCTTCCTGGGAACACAAGTGGTGTTCTGGAAATAGCAGCTGGAACTGGCCTAAACCCTGATCTTAGAGGACATCCCTTCAAGAACAGACAGCTTGGCACTAGTTTACATTTAAACAAACTTTTGGGCCTCTGACCACTGAGAAAACAGCCCAACAGATCTACACTATAGCAAACAATATGTGAGGCTGCAGGAGAAAACTGTTCCTATTTTAAAATGCAGGTATGTCTTCCTGAGATCTGAAAAGCAGTGACAATCTTTATTTTCCAGTCTGTATTCAGTCACATCCCACAGTGAAGTGAATTTTGAAAAGCAACAGTGATGTTCCTGGAATACTGAATTGTGTATAAACATCTATTTTTTGCATGCTTTTGAGTAGAATCAGAATTTCATAATGATTTTTGTGCAGAGAATGTTTGTATCCATTTGGATTTTTCTTCTGATTTAAGAGCTTAATACACTGTGAAAACGTCAATAGTCATGAGAGAAGAGGCAAGTTTTACATTTCCCCTGAAAGATGGGAGCCTTTGGGGTCATATTTTACAAAGTCTATGCTGGGAGAGGATTCTGCTCTGTTACAGGAACAGCATGTGACTTACAACACCTATTCACCCATTTCCTTGGATTTTTATAAAGAGTTTTCTCCTTCTAAATGATGTTTGGGCCAAACCCATCTTCATGAGCATGGTTCACATTCCAGTTGGCTCTGTTAAGGTTTTGGCAAGCAAAACAAAGCAGTGACCATTTAAAGAATTCCTTTTCTGGAACAAGCATCTGTTTGTTTTCCTATGAATTGTTTTCCTCTGTACTTTTTTTCTTCCATTTTCTCACTTTTTAAAAATTCTTACACTTTCTTTTGAAAGCTGTACAGTAACAAATAAGCTGCCAACAAAGCACTAATAAATCCAGAAAGCTGCTCTCTTCATTCTCATCAAGCAGCTGTCATTTCCCTGTCAGGTGTTGCTGGAGCAGGACACCTCCCCTCTGTGACTGGGAGAGACGTCCAGGTGGAGTCTGGGGTGACACTGCTGCTCCTGCAGAGCTGATGGGATGGAGCTGAGGGCTCAGCTATGCTGAGACAGTTCCCAATCACTGGCACACAGAGCATGGCAGAATGGATCAACAGCCACACCGAGGGCAGCAAAGTGTCCCACCCAGGGCCTGGGGACCAGCGGGGAGCCCCCAGCTTCCCCCAGTGCCCCCATCATGCAGACACTTTGTTCCTGAGCACCTGCAGAAGTGCTTTTGGCAGGGACAAAGCCCAGGGACGAGCTCTCAGCAGTGCCAGCTCCACTGAGGAATGTTCTCATATGGTTTGTCAGAAATAAAATCATCCTTCCTGTGACATTGCAGCAAAAATGCTCCTTCAGCACTGAAACCAGTGGTAACAGGAGCACTTATGGTGGCTAAGTCTTAAATTGTACATGCATAGAACTACTCTTCAAATATTTCAGGGCAGGAAGACCCTCAATTACACAAGCAGAGAGAATCTGTCTGCTGAGAACAAAAAGAATTAATCTCTATAATTACGACAATTAGTTCAGGCCATAGTCACTACAATTTCAACAGTGTCTCACATTAATGGGATGCTAGATGGAGTGTTAATGTGACTCAGCTAATGAAGCTCAGGATATTTTTGTATTAAATATATACAGTTCTCAACTGAAATAACATAAATTTTATATAATCTTTTCTATATTCACCTCAGGAAGCATTCAATAATTTTGTATGATATTTCTAATATTTAATGTATATAGCCTAGCATTACTTTCAAACTTGTGAGACACAGCAAGACCTCCAACCCGAAGGATCATTGTGGGTTAAAACAGTGCCACCCTCCTACTGACCTGCTCTGCTCCCAAGTAATTTAAGCCATAAATCTACCTCAGCTGCTTTGCAAAATGACCATCACAGCTGGACAGTTAAGGTCTTGGTCCTGTATCTGATCTATGTGGAAGAACCCTGTGGCCACTCAGAGTTCTGCTGAAATCCTCTGGGATCACTGTGGACCTAAAGGTGCATGGGAATGATTAATGCTGTGGCTTGCAGCCTGTGGCCGGTCCACTGACTTCTTCCAAAAGCTCCATAAAAGGTAAGAAAAGCAACACCTGTCACCAAGGGACCTGCCTGCATTTTACAGGAGTCTTCATAACATGGAAACATGGCCAGGTACCACCATCAGAAAAGATGATGGAATAGCTGCCTTGATGTATTAAGTCAATTGACCATTAAAAACATTTAATTCCTTTGCTTACCTTTAAAATCAAACTGGTAGATGTTTTTCAAGGATTCATGAAGAAAATAAAAACTTCCTAGAGCCTGTAAAAAAAACCCAATAAAACATGAAATAATAAAAACATATATTTGGCTAACAAAACCCAAAAGAGCATCAGGCTTTTCAATTAGAAAAAAACTCAAACTCAAGAAATCAAATACTAATAAATAAAATTACTGATTTTTAAATTTTCTAAAATTTATAGAGAGATTAATTTCTTTTGTTGCTTCTCTGAAACTTCATCAGTCCTTATAAAGATGATCTCCAACAGCTGACTGACCTTGATAAGGGCACTGCCAGGTGCACATTTAAACATCAAACGACGGATGGGATCCGTGACACACAGATGCCCTTCTGAGCCCAAAACCAGACCCTCAGTTCTGTTAGAAAAACCTGACCATTTCTTCTTCATTTTCAAAGCAAAACCAAAGCTTTTAGAGCATGTGGTGTAGGAAAAAAGAGCAATTTTGAAGTTTTCTAACTTGAACCTAAAGCCTCTGCAGAAGAGGCTCCACGACCTCCCAGCACAGCCTGACGTGGTTTTACCCAAAGCCTGACACGGTTTTTGTATGGTTCCTCAATAGGAACAGCCCCCTTTGCCTTCCTGCACCAGGCACCTCTCCAGGTGCCCCCCAGGGCTGCCCACCCTGGGGCTCAGAGTTGGTTTTTTTTGTCATGGGAGCCTTGCCCGGTGACACGCACAGGGACCGAGTGCTGCTCATTCCTCCACAGACACACCAACTACTGCTGTTCCCCAGTTAAGGAGAGGAAAATCACATTTTAGAAGAGAGCAAATGAAAATCAAGTAAGAAAGAAAAAAACACAGGGCAAATAGATTTTATGGTGGAATATTAAAAAAAAAAAAAATTTAAAATGAGAACTTGATGGGCCTTTAGATACATCTGATGCACCCAACAGAAACTGAGAAAAAGCCAGCCTGCTACTGGATAAATTCTTACCAAGAAAAATAAAAGAAGCAACGCATTAGCCAAAAAGGATGATTTCGTTTCATTTCATCTTTTCCTCTCCAACAACAAACCCCCTCCCAGCACAGCAGTGCCTGGTTTGGTGACTGCTGCATTATTTATGAGATGCTGCACACCCAGAGATTAGACATTTGCTGATTTGTCAAAAGCACAAACATGAGGTCCTTCCCATCTCCTTGACACATTAGTCCAGAAAACAGAAAACAGTGCCACATGTTCCACTGATGAGTCCCTGACACTCAGGCAGATTCCTTCAGGCCCCTGGATTCCTTTTTATAACATGGAGGAGGTGAACAAGGAACTGCAGAAGACATCTCTGTGAAGGACTCAAGGTAAAGTGTGTTGCAAAATCTGACATACATAAAGGTAATATTTTGCTATATAATAATGCTCTTTAAGAATTCAGTATAAGGATACAGCATTTTTTCTTACATGGCCTTCAGAAGAAAAAGAAAGCAGCCTTGGCAAGCATATGGAAAGTGTCCCAAATGCCTCAAGTCTGAAAAATTTAAAAGCAAATGAAAAAGGGATAATGGAATGGGAAATCCCAGGCTATGTCAGTTACACATGGCCACTCAGCCTACCTGTACCCTCTAAGTGATGTTTTTAAGTGAGCTTTCCCTTTTCCCCCACAATGCAGGACAGCAGAATCACGCTGTGAAGGGACCTTTGAGGTCCCCAGTCCAACCCCTGTCCCAGCCCTGTCAGTGTGGTTCTCAGGGCACTGCCCAGGACACTCAGAACTCTCCCGAGGTGGAGCCTTCCCTCCTGAGCTACTGCTCCTTGTCTGACCATCCTCTTGCAAACTCTTCCCTTCACTCTCACTGGAATTCCCCATGCCTCAGCTGAGATGGAATCTATGACTAAGTAAAAAAAGTATTTGGAAATAGTGACTAATCCAAATCAGGTACAAATAATGTTAAAAACAGGTGACCATTTAAATCAAGGTGACAGAATTGTGAACTCCGAAGCTTCTCTTTGTAGCAAATCAACAAGTAAACCAAGAAAACACCATATGTTCGATACCCTGTTTCACTTAGGGTGTTATAACTCTATTAAAAACAATACTGCCATTCATGCTTAAGCATGAATTAAGCACTTCATTGCTTAAGCACTTCATTTCTGAGTGTCACAAATTGTTCATTGCTTGACTTTGTACAGTTTTAATCTCATTTTTAAAAACTATTTTTTAGGACTTATGCAGCAGAAGTTCAGTTTGATAGCCTACACTTGTGGCACTGAGTATCAACTACTCGTGCACCATGAATCTGTGACAGTGATGAAGTAACTCTGACAAGTTTCAGGAGCTGATACCACCAACAATCAGACTGTGCAATTCCAAACACCCCACTAAAAAGAATCAAATCTATAATGGAATGGAAATTACAGCTATCGCTATCTTCTGCATTATTATAGACTTAATCAGGCTTAAGTACATAAATGTAAACTTGTAAAAATGATGGAGTGCACTTATAATTCCCTGCCCTAGCACAATGAAATATATTAAAAAAACCTTCTGCCTAGGCCCTTTTGTTGAGACAATTATGTTGATTCAATTTATTTCTCATAAAACGTCAGTTTAACAATAAAGTTAAACGAGATTAATTTAAAGTCTAAGAGCTTTGCTTTATTTTCTTATTTACAATTTCAGTATCCTTTGAAAAAGCAGTACTGGTACATAGAGCAGCAGCAGCACACACAATATCTAAGTGATATAACACAGGAACACATTACAGATTATAAACCATCCAAACATCTTAACTTTCAAGCATCTCAAACATAAGGAAAGAAAGCTATTATTTGTTCCACTGGAAAGGCTGCTGAGATGGATGGCTTCTGCTGTTAGCAGAAGTCCACACCAGCTGTAAATAGGTGCCTCCACTCAAATGGAAGCCACGCTGTGCACTGTCCCTCCCTCGGTGGCACCGATGCCAGCGGCTGCCCCACGGCACGCTGCAGACACAGGAATATTGCAGCCTTTCTGCAGCAGGACCTGGAAAACTCTGAGGGCCACTGGGGCTGACTTCCCCACAGATGAGGGAGGATGCAGGTCCTGCAGCCGTGCCCCTGCAGCCCGTGCTGCAACCACCCTGCACTGCAGCCCCCGGGCACCCCAATGTCTGCGGCCAGGGCTGGGGCACAGCTCCTGCCCCCTGAGCAGCCCTGCAGCCCCACGGCTCGCCCAGGGGCTGGCACATGCCGTGACACACCAGGCTCCCACTGCACTGAGGTGCAGGCAGCACCACAGGCTTGTCTGCTTGACTTTCCAAGCAGTCTGTGAACACAGACCAGCCACGAATTCTATTTCAGTAGCCTCAGGGCAGAGAAATGAATCTCTCAGTTCTGCTCAGATCAGAAAGTTCCCAACTCATGAGGCCAACCCAGCCACCCCTGGGTCTGTAACTGCACCAAGGTCACTCTCAGCACCACCAGAAGCTTCTAGAATAGCCCAAGCTGTTTGCCTCAGGGATACAGGGACTACACATGTTATTCCCAGGACTGATCAGCCCGGTGAACTGGGCAGGAACTGTTCCCTGGCAGGGTGGGCAGGCCCTGGCACAGGGTGCCCAGAGCAGCTGTGGCTGCCCCTGGATCCCTGGCAGTGTCCCAGGCCAGGCTGGACATTGGGGCTGGAGCCCCCTGGGACAGTGGGAGGTGTCCCTGCCATGGCAGGGGTGGCACTGGAGGGGCTTTGGGGTCCCTTCCAACCCAATCATGATTCTGGGAATCTTTGATTTATACCTTACTAATAAAGTCAGCAGCTAACAAGGCAGAAAGGACTTAATCAGAGTCTCAGGTGCCCAGTTATGCCCAGAAGTACATGGACACTTCAGAGCAACACCTGTGGCCATGAGGAAATACCACACAGTCACTGCCAGTAACTCAGTGCCAAAAGAGAAAGTCAGGGGGCACAGTCATGAACAATACTCATTTGTAGCTTAGACATGTTCTTAAGAAGCACACAAGATGGTCAAATGGATTCTCCTGCTGTCCCCCTGTTCACTGTAACCAACAGCTTGTCTTTAACACCCCTAACATCAGCCAGACCAGCACCCAAGATCCTGTAGGCACAGCAGGGCAAATTTCCTTTGTAAACTCCCAGGAGCTCTTTCGATAGCACAGTCACTAACTGCAGAGTACACAGGCAAACACATCCTGCCTTTTGTGAGAATGGCCCCATGGAAACGCTCAGGAGCTCAGGGAAAGGCCAGGTGTTTTATCTCAGGCAGTGCTGCTGTTAACAAAAAATGCCTTTCCGGGCTGACAGAGGCACCTGCCTGCTCCTACCCCGCCTGCGTGCACACCTGGACTGCAGCTATGGGCATGGGAGCACCTCAGCCACCAAAGAGCTCCACATCTCCCCAGAAATGTGTTATGGAGAAAAAACAAACAGAAAAACCCTCCCGCTGATAGCAGAGTGAACATTCACTGCATTTAATGAGGTTCCAGAATGACACTCATGACGGTATTAGAGATTTCTTTCATTATTCCATACAGAAAGACTTTTCTGGGAAAACTAGTGCTGATGGCAAGAGAAACAATAGGTTCTGATGGATTATGCATCTGGCATTATTAAAAACACTATTCTTTTAATTATACAGAAATTTTGCCACAAAACTGAGAAGATTTTAATAGCTATAGTTTTTTTTTAAACAATTAATTGGCATAATTTCTTTTTAAAGTCCACCGTTTCAACTGTGGATATTTAATGCAAAAAGGAAATAGATGAATAAAAGTTTAATTACTGTACAGAGTAAACATTTACTGCATTACCTCACTAAATGTGACAGTTAATATATAAAGATTGCTTTAAATATATTTAAAATAAATTGCCAATGATGACACAGAAACTGTAATTCATGTAGTCATAAAATCCATAATTAGCTTTAATGAATATTTAAAGTCAAAGTTCAGCCCAACTTTTTCAATGTTTAACCTCCTATATCAATATAGTTCAAGGAATTCATTTATCATGGAACATGACAATGTCTGAATATGAATTAGCGTGAGCACTGCTGACAGGAAGCCCTTATCTCCTACCAGCCTTTTTGGCTCTGCTGAATGTCAACAGAGAGTTTGGCACGCCTGACTCTATTGATTGTCTGCCTGCTTTGCTACCAACAATTAAAAAAGTATTTCACATGTTTATAAAGCCCAACACCAAGAGCAGGCATCAGTTTCCCGTTAGTGAGATGGAGTGTGCGAGCGGCCCCTGCTCGCTCAGGGCCACCCAGACAGGCTGGCACAATGTCACACTGGGACTGCCACAGGCACTGCCAGCCTGGGCTCGCTCCTGCCACGCCGAGCTCAGAGACTTCAAAAGGAAGAACTCAAAATGATGGTTTTTGGGTGGAAGAGGGGCCTGGCCCAGCACGGTGGCTGCTGGGCTCAGGGGCTGCTGGCCACCACCCCAGGCAGGGCTGCCGGGCTCTGGGTGCCCTCGTGCCTCCCAGGGACTGGGTACCTGAGCACAGCCTCAGCTGTAGGCACCTGGCTGCAGGGTACCCTGGCACGGGTACAGCCACAGCCAAACAGCTCCGGAATTCTGCTGGGAAACCAGCCACAGCTATCTCGGACCTTTGTGGCAGTTTGGAAACACTTTGTGAAAACACCCGCCCTCAGTTTGCCATAAAATGTCGGTTTTGATACAACTGCCACTCTCCCAAAAGCCAAGGGCAGGCTGCAGTACAGGCTGGATCCAGCACACCTGAGCAGTGAATGATCAAGCACCCAGGGATGGTGCAGTTTTTGCCTGTGGTTGTGTGCACGCTCAATCCACTACAGCCAAATTAACACCGACTGTCTAATACCCATTCAAGGTTAAAAAACCGGGCTGGGTACACTGATCAACTCATTATAAAATATTCTATCACTTCTTATTTGCAAACAAATTAGGTGCCCAGCAATTTATCATTTCCTGAATTAGACTTATCAGCTGAAGCACATACAATTAAAGTGCCATTGAGACTGCCTGAACAGCCCTGCTCCACCTGAAGCACAGACAGACGGAGCCCGGCCCGACCATTCCAAACAATTACACCCTACTCCTGCAGCTCTGCATGGCAAACACAGCTATCAGCTTCATTTCAACACCATTTGAATAATTACACCTTTAATAAAGTGTCAGAGTGAGTAGGCTCCAAATACTCACCGACAAACTTCAAAAACTCTCTAGAAACAGACCTGGGTCTGTATTAAAAACACCTCTTCAGTTACATGTGATATTTCCATTAAACCAAATGGAACTGACCACTCAGAAGGAGTAAAACCAGTGGCAGGAGTGGTGCTGCAGATTCTCTTACTCCATAACACCTAAGCCAATATCATACAGCATAAGCTAAACATACAATGTCCATCAATACATAATACTTATGTTTTATATAGACACATGTTGTGGAGAAGCCACATGCAGCTGTATCTTAGCAGTGTCTCCAGTGCCCATTTCCCAGTTAAGTCAATTTTCTCGGAGTATTAGAGACTTCTGGAAGCAGCAGATGAAGCTGGTGGGGATAAAAAAGGGTGTCCAGCTCTAGGAGTCCCTGAATCCTGGAAATTTCTTGACTATAAGTATTAGATCCATACCTCCAAACATCCCTCTGCATTTCTAAAATAATTTCCACATGGTTTTGTCTTTAGAAGTTCTTCTGCCTTAAGAATTTCTAATTTACTAGTAATCCATTTATTTCATGGATCTGCCAGTTTTTCAGCCCGACCCCTCCAGCTGCAGGAGGCTGGCAAGCTCCACCTCGGGCTGCCCTGTGCCCGGTGAACACCCTCGCCCTGCCCGTGTTCCCACATCAGTGAGCTCTCTGAACACCCACTCTGCTTTCAAGACATCCTGCACTCATTTTAATGCCACAATCTTTGCTGTGCAGCTGTCACTGAGCATCAGCTGACACACCTGTAACATCTGGCACTGCTTCCTCACTCTCCCTTATTTTCTTCAGAGCAGCCCTTTCAATTGTGAGACCAATAACAGTGGAACTATCAAGGGGGATAATCACTACAAATTTGCCATTAGAAAATAAAACTAATTTAAAAATAAATTCTATTTTTTTGGGTTTTGCTTTTATAATAGTCAAATTAAATGTAATTGAGGAAACAACTGATCTGTAAGTGTTCATACATAGCTTTATATCTTGTAATGTTTATTTTTACTCTCACAAGATTTTGGTACATTCAGATTGGTTTATCTGTTTAGGTTTCATTCAAGGCTGAGACTTGTCTACATAGCAGACTGGAGTAACTATTTAAAAAATTCTAAGATATCTAAATCCCAAGTAATTTAAATGCTTAATCAAAAGAGGAACATAAAAAAGAGCTTGCTTGAAGTCTTGGTCATTACAGATACCTCAGAGAGGTCTCTGCTAACAGCAACCAGCATGGCACGTTTTCTGGAACAAAAACATAGCCCCAGAGCTTTCATTTTTCTATTCTGAAGACTAATAGAAAAATGAGGGATCTTCAGCTAATATAATCCACCTCTATCACCCTCTAATAATTTTGCTACAGCAAGTAGAAAGTCATATTCAATTTAAAAACATTATTTGGGACCAGTTAATTTAAGGAGAGAAAAATTATCAAACAAAACCTCTGAGTTTTATATAAACATGTCCAGTGAGTAAATGAGTAACCCTTATGTAACCTAATGCATGGACAAAGAATATTTAATGCCACTTTTGATACTGACACATTTCACAAAAAGATTTCCTATTTTAATTACAAATCAATTAAATTAAAAAATATCAGAGGGTTTTTTCCTGAAAACCGAGATTAGTGAACCCAAGCTAAAGGAAGTGTATGTGTGCTGAGCACTTATAAAGAGCGCCACTTATCAGTATTCCTGAAGGCAAAGTAGAGCCTTCACAGAGTCATTAATCACACTGTTATTTAATATTTCTATTACTCAAGCACTCTGGAGGCCCCAATCACGATAAGAGGCACCCAGCTTGGCTCTGCTCCAGTGCAGAAAGGAGGCTGCTGGAATACAGGATCCAGAGCTGCTGGAACACAGGATCCAGAGCAGCTGGCACAGAGGATCCAGAGCAGCTGGAACACAGGATCCAGAACAGCTGGAACACAGGATCCAGAGCTGCTGGAACACAGGATCCAGGGCTGATGGCACAGAGGATCCAGAGCTGCTGGAACACAGGATCCAGAGCTGCTGGCACAGAGGATCCAGAGCAGCTGGAACACAGGATCCAGAGCAGCTGGAACACAGGATCCAGAGCTGCTGGAACACAGGATCCAGAGCTGCTGGAACACAGGATCCAGAGCTGCAGCCAGCCCTATGCTCTGTGTTCAGCCCCAGCCACTTTACCAGGCTGATGGCAGGGGCTGAGTGTGCTCAGAGAGCCAAAACCTCTGCTGAGGATGCCCAGAGGGCTCCAAAGCCAGTGCCAAACCCCCTGCCATGATCAGAATATTCGCCAGCTCCTCAGGATGGGAAAGGACAGAAAGAAAATTCTAATTTCTAACTGAACACACCAGAGGATAAGTTCTCCTCAAAAGCTACACTGGTAATTGCTCATGGTTATTTCAGTATTGAACCTTATGGACAGCGAAAAATATTCCCCAGTAAGTTAAAAACTCTTGACAAGCTCAAAAAATTATCCAAAGATCCAGATTTATCATTTGGATAGTAGCAACACTTCTTGAATTTCAAGAAACAGAGCTTGAATCTCAGGTTGCAGAAGGTAATACGCAAGTACAGAATATAATTTTTCATCTGTGTTGTCCATGCTGTTTCACGTTTATTTTTGTAGCTGGGCCAAGCTGGCAGGCAGAGCATCATCAGTAAAAGCCCATCCAGCTGTGCAGGGGACAGAGCTGCCACTGCCAGCCTCAGACCAGGGACAGGGTGTGCCCCAGCACGGATTCCGAGCAGATGGAAAGACTGATGGATGTTCAACACTTTACCAGTTTTCTTCTAGTAAAAAAAAAAAAAAAAAAAGGCACTTTATCTTGGGCGAAACTGGTAAGCTGTGTGACTCCTACTACATTGAGTTGATGCTATATAATTTTAATTTTGAAAACTTTAAATCAATACAGTATTTTATTGATATGTTCTTACATAATACACTCAAGATGACAAATCCAATTTGATGAGGAGGCATTAATGCCCATTTCATTTAGCATTATACAGGTCATCTACAAATAGGAAAGTACCATGTGGTAAAAGGTTGTATTTAGCGTGTCACAGTCACTGGTGGTTGTTCTGTATCTCAGAGAACCTTTGTAGCTGCCTCCAAATAAGAGATGATTGATTTACAAAGTACCAAATTTCAAATTTCATATTCTAGGACTAAACATCAAATAATTGGACAAAGCTGTCCCCTTGTCTGACCCATCACAATCAAGCCCCTTTCAAGGTTGACTGCCTGCATAAGAAATATGTGCATAATTTCATTTTGTCTCCTGTCCAACATCCAATGTTAGAAGTTAATTAAATTGCTTGTCCATTGTATTCATCCACTTACAAAGTTAATGATATTCTGTTCTTGAATTAAAGAGAATTTTATAAAGCCTGCACTATGGAACCTGGCATGCTGTACACCGAGGAGCTGAACCCTGTCATGGTTCCTGATTGCAGCTCTCCTAATTAGGAAACAAAATGAATGTTTCTGTGTCTGCCAATGCAGAGGACAAGTCATTCCAACAGCGAAGGTAAATGCTCTGTACAATAGCAACTTAATAATATCTCATCTTTGACTATAATAAATTCTGCAGGATTAATAAACCTGTTAAATTTTTAAATTAACATAACAAAGATGAACTGCAGAAGAACAAGGCAGCCTCAAAAGAGGGTCACAGGTTTGAGGCACAAAACAGCTTCTTGCAAGGGCATCAACCTTGAGGACACTGAAATCATCATTTCTCGTTCTTACTATCTGCTGGAGAAGCTGGGATTATGAATTATTTCAGCTGCACCCCTCTGGTGCCTTTGGCTTAGCTACACTGACCTGCAGCAGCACACAGCCACAAACGCAGCTGCAAACAGTACCCACAGCAGCTGTGCAGGAATGCAGCTGGTGACAGCACTGACCACCACGGGCCGAAGCAGAACCAGCACAAACCCTGCATGGCTCAGGAGAAAAAAATAACCACAAGGTTACTAGCTTTTCCTACTCTGCTATTTTAGTACATGGTAATTACTCTACTCAACCACGGGGTCGAATGGAACCCCTCAGCACACTGCCCTGCACAAAGTCCTCTCTACTGACTTTTTCCAATTTAATGCAAAATATTTTACAGTAAAAACCAGAGAGGCTTTCTCCCATCTCTTCTTTGTCTTTTCTTTGATGCTGTTAATACAGAGACTTAGTGTTAAACCTTGTACGTGTTGCTGGACTGACTGAAAATCAGAACTGACCCAGTGCAGTGACTGCACTGCCCTGCTCTGTAAGCTGCCAGTCCAGCTAGAGACAAAGATGCAGATTATATGCTTTTAAAAAATATTATTATTATTTCTAACAAGGAGCAAAACCTGATATTTCCTAACAGGCTTCACTTCACTGAAATGAAGAACAATGTGATTTATTTGATTAGATATTTGAAGCCCTTTGCACCAGTTACTGCACTGATTCCATACAAGAATAGTGATATAAACCAAAGCAGCAATAATGGAACAATTCAAGCTTACTCTGTTGCAGTTCAGTAAAAACACTGAAAACTGACTTCTGAGAAATCTTTAAAAAAATTTCAGTGTATGCAAACTAAAAATAAAAGCATAAATGAAAACATGTGCAGAATGTTTGGTTTAGCAAAGGTAAGAAAATCTCAGGATTACTGACAAGAAATTAATTTTCCTGGAATTATACAGAATAACTGGATTATGCAGAATAACTGAATGCATGCTGCCATTTCGCATTTCTTCACGTACACTTTAGAGCAGTATTTAATTGTAATTAACTTTAAATTATGCTCAGCATTTTCTTCAAGTGGTTGCATTTCCAAAACAAAGCTACATGGACCAATCCCAAAGATGTATTTCAACTAATGTAACTTTTGTGAACTGAAACTCATTAAATGGTATTGGCAAATCAATAAGGACATAAAGATGTAAATCCTTTCTTTATGAAATAAACTAGATTATACTCTTCTAATCTAAATACTCAGTTAAGTCTATTGATAATTAAATCACATGGAAAACCTGCCTTGTTATTAAAGTTTCTTCAGAATGCCCATGCAAGCTGGAGTAGGTACATATATAATACATATTATTTATATTTCTACCTTTCAGAACTTTTCAATTTCAATTAAAATTCTGTAATTTTTATTGGGAATCACATTACATGCATGATAGAGATAAGTTAATTAAAGGACAATCAATTCTATGAGATGGCCAACAATGAACCTAACCAGTTTACAAATTACCTACTGCCATTCAACCAAAGCACACAATGTCTGGGGACAATTACAAAAAAGCTTTAATCGATTTTTAAAATTTCAATAATACTGTACATTTTGTACATTCATAAGTACTTTGCTTGGGCTGTGATTTTTAGCATTGGAGGAGCAGCTGGGACCAGCACTGCAAACTGGGGCAGAGCAGAGCCCGGACTGAAAGCTCAGAGCAAAGCTGACACGCCGTGTGCACCCCAAACCAGCCACGCCTGCCTCTCAGCTGGAACAAACACCCAGCCTAGGTGGTGAAATGCTTTAAGATTGGAATTTTAAAGGAATCCATTCTCGACTGATTACAATTAGAAGGCAGTTTAGCACACTCACTTGAAGCTTGTTACAGACAGGCAGGTTCCACTGCTCTGATGGCAGACAAGAACATTATTCTTTGAAAATTCTGGCAAACCAACCAAATTGCTCAAGAACAAACTACAAACTGTCACTCTCTGCCTCACTTCCAATACAGCACACTGGACTCCTAAATGCTCTTTTGCCTCAACATCCTACAAAGTCTGAATGAAAGGATTCTGTGGCTGCAGGTGGGTACTTGTAACATGCAGGGAACTCATTTTGTGAGGCTGCCCATGTGACACATCAGCAAGTGCTGGCTCACATTTCCTGCTCTGCTGGTGCTGCTGAGAGCCTGGAGATGAACAGGGCACTAGGATGGATGTGCCCACATCTGCCAGCTGCCCAGGCATGCCAGCTCAGACTTATCCTGAAGCAGAAATCCAGCTTCAGGATAGGAGAACTTGGGAGGATGCCACTCTCCCTGCTGCAGGAGCTCATTACATAAACAAAACATCATGAAGTTTGGAACTGTAACTCATCGTTTCCATTAATGCTTTACCTTTGGAAGTCTCAGATGAACTTCATCTGTTGCACTGCCACAAGGGAATTTAAGGTGTTGAACTAGAAACAATACAGCTGTGCCCAAAGGCTTTACCAGCTTCAGGTGGGGACCCAGTTTACAAAGGCAGCATTTCAATGTGCATTCCTGACTTCCAGAAAACAAATTCAAAAAGAAAAACAAAACCAAAGGGCTCTATAGACCATATGGAAGGTGAGTTAAGATTACTTCATTTACTAGTCCTGTCACCACTGCCTTGCTCAAACCCTGTTTTTGGCCTTGCTATCATCACCATATTACCATTTATTTTAAGCATTTCAAGGACAGAGGAGCATTGTAATATATTTTGTGAAGCTGATCCATCAATAACAAAAAGTGCACTGTACAAATAAAGCCCTGTAATGTGCTTCTTGATCACACAGACACTGATAAAAGGGAGCTTTGGTGATGTGGGCTGGAAGCCTCCGAACGTGCAGCTGAGGCCTGACTTTAGCAGTTTCCAGGGCATGAAGTGCAGATCTGTAGCTGCCCTGGATGATGCCAACACTCCCGAGGGGCCGGCAGTGACAGCCCCAGGCAGGGCACTGCAGCTGGGACAGCTCCGACAACCCAGGAGAGGGAGCCTGGAATTACAGCTGGGCTCGGAGGCAGCTGGGGCTGCTGCACTGCCAGGGTTACTGTGCTTTTACACAATTGAGCAGAACTGAAGGAAACAAGTCTCTACCTTGAAACTGGAATATGCTTTCTTACAGAAAACAGATGAATTAAAAGGCCTAAAAAAAAAAAGGGCTCTTTAGAAGGAGTGCAAGGTATCAGTCAGTTGTGCTGGCAGCACACCCACAAGAAGGTGACAGGCTCATACCTGGATGACGAAGCAGCCACCATGTGAAAGAAATGTTTCAGTTATAGTGGAAGTGAGAAAAAAAACCTCTATATAAATAGAAGTAATAACTCGAATTTTATTTTAAAACTGAGAAGATAAAAATAGTCTGCATAAATCAAACAAGTTGTCTCTTCATGTCACTTTTATGATGGACATTAATCTTAGTTTCTAGACAGAACTGCTGTCTGATGTAACCACGCTTATTGACCTAATGGGAAGAAATTTATATTAGTCTAGGAGGCTGTGATGAATGCAGTCTTAAAGTTCAATGACTCAAACACTTAGTAACCTTAAACACTGGCCCAGATAGACAGAAACTTAAATCTTAATCCTGGAGCATAAGTTTATGCTTCATTCACGTTTTGTTGTGGGGGCATTTTGAATGTCCATGTGTTTTTACATCTGCACAGGCTGTACACAGTGCACACATTTCCACACTGAGGGGCCCACCAGAGCTGGGGTCAGGCTCTGTGTCCCACTGGGACCTGCCCAGCTCGGGAGATGCAGCTCCCCCAGCACAAGCACCCACTGCCTCTGCTGGGCAGCAACTGGCCCTGTCCTCAGACACCTTCACTTCTCCTGGATTTGGGACTGAGACCTGATAAACAGCCTTCACTCCTAAATACGTTAAAATACATGTGTTCAATGAAAAGAGACATTCCTTAATCTGAGATCAGAACAACTACTGCAGCAAAAGCTGTTCAGCTGCTGGGATGTTAGCAACTTAATGCAGCCAACAGTTTATGGATCACAAAAGTGATTTATCACACAACTGAAAACCTGTAATACTGACTCTCGCAAAGAACGAGTCTCAGGCTTTTGTGTAATTTGGTTTAGTTTAGAAAATAAGACAAAAAAGAAACCATTAATGTCTTATGGCTCACACGTTCAAAATTGGAGCTCCCTGATGTGAAATAAAACCTAAAATATCTGAAAGATCTAAATGTGTATGGACACCAGATGCTTCATTTGTCACAGGAACTGTAGTGAAAACACTCCGATTCCACTGTCTGAACTTAGAAGACAGTAGTTAACTAACTAATAAAATACATTTTTATAGCAACACCAATTCCATACGTCAGGAGATATTCCCAGCTGGATGTATCCTGCAGCACCGGAGTTCACAAAATGCACCAGAGACAATCTGCATGGGACCTTCGTGAGAAGATGTGCATGGAAATAGGAATGCTCCAAGTCAGAAAGAACAAGGCAACCTAGTTTAATCTGATTATTCTGAGGTTGAGGCAACATATTAATCAAGTGGATAAAACAATTCTGTTAATGACATTCAAAAGGTACAGTACAATAATCAATCATTTACTCTATTGCAAATGATAAAACAAGCATCCAGAAGGGTTATGCTAATTACATGTTTCAAGTCAAATGAACCCATCCCGTGCTTTGTCTTGTTTAGACAAACAGAGCGTTCCTGCCCGTTAATTGCATTTGAGATGTCTGTGCCAGTGTCTGCAGCCATGCATTACCTGCACTGAGGCACGGACCGGCCGGGGCAGCTGCAGCTGCGCCGCATGGACACAGGGACACACGGGGACACCGGACACACGGACACCGAACACACGGGGACACGGGGACACACGGGGACACACGGGGACACGAGGACACACGGACATACGGAGACACACGGACACACCGGGATACAGGGACACAGGGACACACGGGGACACACGGGGACACAGGGACACACGGACATGGGGACACAAGGACACCGGGCACACGGGGACACACGGACACACGGGGACACACGGGGACACA
>VZTB01002155.1:282278-309533 GCA_013397245.1 Thryothorus ludovicianus
GTCCCCGCTCGTCCCTCCCGCCCTGTCCCCGCTCGTCCCTCCCGGCCTCTCCAATTCCCTCCGCACTGCCCGAGCCCGTCCGGCCACGCTGCCCCTCCCCAGGGGCACCGCAGGGTCCAGCCAGGGAAAACAGGAACGGTTTAAAGCAAAAACTCCTAAACCTATAAAATCAGTCAAACCGACCGAGAACTGAGGGCAACCAAGCATGCTCCTAAGTCTGTAATTTAAAAAAACACAAACCCAAAGGTCTTCCCCCAAATCCCGATCAAAACATCCGTTCAGATAAAAAAACAGGTAAACGCAAATTTCCTTAGTCTTCAAAAGGAATCTGTGTTTAAAAAAAAGCAAGCACAAGTCATTGCTTTGTGTGTCAGAACCATAACCCCACGCGATTTCTGTCTAGCAACAGATTGCAGTTTTATTCAAAGCATTTTCAGTGAAAGCAAAAAAACTGTAAGTCATAAGAAAATTCAACCTCCCACATTGCATCACCTTCCCCACTTTTGAGACCAATCCCTGGGTTACATGCAAGAGGAATGACCTCCTGAGGAAGCTACACTAACGAGCCCACAGATGCTATTGACTTCATTGGGCTTCCTTGGGAATTTACATATTTACCAAATAAAGAAAGAATTGACGCCTGGAGTCAATGGGGGTGATCTGGCCCTGCTGTTCTCTTAGGTAAGAAAAATGTCCATTTTCAGAAAGAAGACTCCTGATTTTGAATTGCAATGACTGCGAGTACCCTAACTCACCCAGCATCCTGTATAGTTACACTACTGGCTATGGTTTTCCCTGGAAAAAATAAAATGTAAGGCATAAGGAAAACCAGCCTACTAGCTCAAGGCAGGAAAAAAAATAACTTGGCTGCTATGTATAGAAACACAAAATCGATTTTGTGCAATTTAGTATCCATATTTAGTTTTGAATTTTTAAACTGTAAATTATCAAAATAGCAATACTTGTTTCCTAGCAACATTTCACTAAATTATTAGACAAATCCAAATCACTAAAATGAAATAGTGAGCCTTAAAATATTCCATATATATCTGTCTGGTCTTTTAAAGCATGCTCCCCACCAGAGGTGGTAACATTTTTAGGCTGGAGGTTTTACAAGGATTAGTCATCATTTTTGCTATTATGTGCTGTATAATCACCCATGTAAACTCATGTCAGCTTGTCTTAAATTAACTTTAATTCAGGTTTGCCAAAGAAGAAAATCAGACTGTAACTAAATGAGGTCAAGGACTTTGAGGACCTCATCGAGTCCCACAATACCTGGATCTCTTTATGAAGTCTGTCTGCTCATCATGAGTCACACAAATGGGTGCAAGTATGGATGGCAGATTAAATAACTCTGTTTAATATTAGTCAGAAATAAGAAACAATAACTAATATTTGTAAAAAGTTACACCTGAAATATTCCACTCTGTCTTATGTTAAATGTACTTAGCAGAAAGGTCAGAGCTCCTGAATTTGCTAGATAAATAAATGTTGGTGAGGTGGATGAATCACTGGAGAATTGGTGCATGGCAGCGAATGAATAACCTGCAAATGCTTCCCAAACCCCATTATTTCCCTTTTTCCAGTAGGCCAAAGATTCATGTCCCTGCATGCCGCCAGTTCATTACAGAGAAATATCATTCCTCTCCTGGCACTCTCTGGGCGGCCTCTCAGCCCCACGAGGACCCTTTAATGTTTAATTCCCCATCATCTGCTCCAGTGAACAGCTTAATCTCTGCTTGTATGATCAATACTATATCAGTGTAAATTAAAATGACAATTTTAAAGTAATTAAGCCTGTTAATGCTCGATTCAAATGTCATTATTTGCACAAGGGATTGAGGAGAAATTACATCGTGTCCAGGGTGACAGGAAAATGTTTGAGCCTTCTCAATCCTGTTGCCGCTGTGCCACTGGAGGCTTTAGCAAAGCAGATTAACTTCTAGCTCCCACTGCCAGGATACCTATCCAATTTCAAAAGAGGATAACACAATTTGATAAATTTAATTCCAGCTACAAACTCAATTATTGTGATAATGGATGAAAACTGGGAGGAGACACTAAACAAGACTCACATAAAAAATACACTTAACTTCAGAATGAGATACAACAGTAATTGTTTTATTTGATTTGCTCTATCCCTTTTGAAAACCCTTTAAATAATTGTGATTGTTAGAAGAATGGCCAGCATTTATTAAATAGCATGAGCTCTAAGATCAAAGTGGCTGCAGTTTAAAGGATTTTGGTCACAATGGAAATGTTTGCTATCCTTCGTTGTACAGCTACATTTATTAGACAAGTAAAATTACATCATTACAGTATTGGATCTCATAAATAGATCTATAAAACTCAACTACACTCAGATGAAATCTCAGCCTATTCTACGTGCTGGCCTTTCCAGACCCTATCTTGACAGCATGTAGTCATTTATTATTTCAAAGGAAGATTTTAATAGTAGAAAACCCTAAACTTTATGAGCCAGCCACAGGAATGGGTTTGGATTTCAGGCCTGACCAGTGGAAAGTGCAGTGGAGCTATTGATACCTGAGCTCATCTTTAACCTCGGGGTTCAGAAATGCACAGCAATTTAGGCAAAACACTGGACAGAGCCATCAACATTTTATATTCTGAAGCAGAGAGAAAAAGTGAAAAATTGAATGCCATGGTTTTAACTCAATGGTAAGGAAAAGTCAAAAATCTCTTCTGCAAAGAAGTTTCAACAGCATCATACTCCTACTGCAAAGGTACCACCAGCCTGAGAGGCCCATCAGCATTCCTGTCACTGGATATTGTTTAATAAATTCAGTTTATCTGACCGTTTGCATTTCCCGAAGTCCTCTGAAATAATTATATTGAATTTTTATTAGTGCACATGAAACATTTTTGGCTTTCACTTCTTTGAATAATAAATGGCATATATTAAAGTGCCTTACAGGTCTAATAACTTGCATCAGATCCATGTAGGCCTGTCTTATTAACTTTTAGTTTAAATTACAGCAGAATTCATCAATCAGTGTTTCTAAAAAGCAGACTACACATTGCCACAGACTCTCAAGAAAAATGGATCTCAGGACAATTAAAACATCTACTGTGTCTCAAGTATTTAATCAGAAAATCTATCAACCCGCAGATTTTCTTAGATGAACTGTCTAACAAAGAACCCTGAAAAGGAAACCAAAGACTATAAAAATTTTTTCACAATGACGAAGAAAATGGAAAGAAAGAACTGAGCTTTAAAAACAAGCTTAAGTTTTTTAAATTAAATTCGTTAACTCTAGCACAAACAGAGTTCTGAAATTAAAATTAAGCTGATGGAGTGGTGTGCAGCAGGCTTGGTGTTCCCTTGCTCTCTCCTCACTCCCAGCAGCTGCTGCCTGGCAGAGCTCAAACCCAAGTGCTGAGTGCACTTGATGCAAGGAAAAAGATCCTTCTCCAGCAGGAATGGCTGCAGATTCAAACCTGGAGCCACAGGAATGCTGCTGTGAATTAATTACATTTTGCTCTGATAATGTAATCTTTAAATCATAAAGCTTCTGCACCAAAACAGACCCAAACTGCTATCTTTAAAAAAATGACCAGAAAGCACATCTGTGAGTGAGGCCACTGCCACCCTGGGATTGCCCAGTTCCCCCAAACCCTCTTTGCTCCCTCTCTTCTCACCAGTGCCAGGCTCAAAGACTTGGCAGCTGCCAGAGCCTATGGAAGCATGCATGTGTAGGCAGGGGCTACTCTTCTTCCAGAAACTTCAAAGAGGAAATTAAACAGACATCTTTGGAGGGTTTTTAAAATTCAATTTGGAAATATGAAGTAACACTGTTTTCATACCACAGTGAAATTATCACCCCTAACAATTTTACGCAGTATCCGCACTGACAGCTTGAAATATTTCCCCGTTACACAGCAGGAAAAATGAATCCAGACGTGTCCACATATGGATTCTATAGTTAGCTAGTTGAATTCATAGAACATGTGTTAAAAAGGGGTAACATGCTGAGAGTATTGAACAAGGCAGTTCTCCTCGAGCACCCAGCTGGCAGAGCAGGGAACATGGTTCACCAAGGTACAGATGAGGAGAGCTGCCCACTGCTCAGAGCACAGCTCACTGCCTGCTGGCTGGAAGCAAAGAAAGAAAGAAAGAAAAATACAACTTCCCAGTTAGTGTCTGAACGGATTATTGGAATGTTTTCCTTTGCTCCTCACCTGAAACCTGGGCACGTGCCACTACAGCTCTTGTGGCTTGCATTACTAACAGGGCGTGTTCATGGACATCCCACTGTATGGAGCCACACACTAATTGTTTCTCTATGCACAATAACAGCTCCATTTGTCATGCACATGTTGACCCATGTTAGCTTTGCAAAGCTTAATAAACATCACTGATCTCAGTGCCTGAAGAATGAAAGATACATAGGTAAAATTTACCCCAAGTGACAGATTAATTCAGAATTATTAAACATACCTTTGATGTTGAAGACAGAAAAAGTATTCAACTCACTTTGCTTTTCAAATTGCACTGGCAGGCTTTTAAAGAAATAACACAAATCAGCAGAAACAAACTAAACATTACTGGGAGTCCATTATATTTATTTATTCTCATCACTGTTCTGTTTGAAAACAACTTTTTCTTTTAATACTATATCTAGTAGGAGCTGTTTTTTTCTACTAGGCTTTTATTAACCTGTGAGAAAATAAGGGAAACCAAGTGCTTCAACAGATTATTAATCTAACTTGATCTTCATTCCTCCTATGCATATTTGGTTCATTTAGCACCTGCAGCAATAAGGGGCTTCATCTGGGTGATGGAGGGCCTTTGTCCTATGCCGGCAGCTTCACAAGGAGCTGTTCCCATCAGGTGCCCATCCTGGGCAAAGGAAACCCAAAAAAACCCTTTCTGGTGAGGCAGCAGATGGCCATGTTAGACCCAAACTCTGAGTTCAGCCACTTCAGCAGAACCCACCCAAACACACAAAGGACAGCAGCGTTTTATAAGAAATTACTGAGACTTTCCTACAGTTTGACAAAAAGGATCTTGATGAATTCCCTGAACACAGGTGACAGTTGTTCAGTTGTAGGGGGTTTCAAACCATGGAGTGAAGAGGCTCCCAGGTGCCAGGAAACATCCTGGGCCCAGTGCCAGCACAAGACCAGGATGCAGGAGCATCACAGAACCACAAATCTGAATTCTGAATCAGCCATTGTGACTCTTTGGCTCTTCCTGTTCACTGCTTCAGTGGGCTTCTGTCAGGAAATGCTAACAAGCCTTTAAGAGCTTAACAAATTTTGCGTTTGCTCCTATAGATTTTGTGCAGAATATTTGTTTCCCACAAATATGGCATGGTGCCATGACACAGCACTCAATCATATTCGTCTGTTGCCCTATCACAAGGTCCAACCACAACACACTTGGTAAAACCTTTGCCAGCCTGTCAGTTACAAATTTTTTGTACTCTTTAGGCAAGTCCAGCGACAAGTGATTGAATTAAAAGACAATCTGGGCACAACACTGATCTTAACATAAATGGACAAACTAAACAAAACCATCAAAAACCAACAAAAACAGCTACTGACTTCTTTTTTTTTTAAAAAATCACAACCAGGGGAGGGTTCTAAAGACAAGGTGAGGTGACCAAGGTACTGCCACAGTGCTGCAGCAGCTGAGGATGCTCCTGCCATGTGATCTCTTTAACTCTTGCACTGGTATTTTCAAGTGTCAGGACAATGATGTTCAAAGTTCTCCTTTTTGCCAATGAAATAGAAACGTTTTTGAAAATAGAGAAAAATACCCAAATAGATAGTGGAAGTGATAGATAGGGATCTCTTTAATTTCCAAAGTAAAACAGAATGCAATATTGCTTTTCCACTTGGAAATATTCCCAAACAGGAAAGGAGAAAAGTTTTGGTGCCGCTGTGTTAGACACAGCTGTCAAAGATGTGGACAATGACTGCCAAGCTATGAAGGAGGGAGACAACATCTAAAGACTGTGAGAAATTCTTTCTCGCTTTCCATTTCTACATCACTGCATGTGAACCTGTGGGATTTTTCTCTTTTACTGGCTCCTTGGCCCGTAGTCTTAAAGACTTATTCCCTTCCCATTTTTTTATTACTGAACTGGGCCTTTCATGAACAAATTCTAAGGATATCCATTACCTGCAGTCAAAAAATGTCCCTGAAAATAAACAAAGGATCTTTGCTATTTGGCACACACAAAGAGAATATCAGATTTACAAACTGCATTTCCAACACTCACATTAGTAAAAAAAATCAAGTTCCTTTTTTTCCTTTTGCCCTCACTGCAAGTGATCTGAAAGGACATGAAAAATATTGCCAAATTTCCCAGGACATGGGGAACCCCACCTGAGAGCTGGTGGTACCTACAGATTCCTATGTGCAAGCCTTACAGGCCTGGGAGCACACTTAATGTGCCCTGTCACAGGAACACCAGAAAAACAGACACAGGTTTAAAAAAAAATAAATAGTATGAACCCCAGGAATTTTAATCAAACTCCTTCACACTAACAATGGCTGATGAATAACCTGGCTGATGAAATGCAGTTATGGAGGGAAGTGGACAGTGACCAAAACTGTAATCAGCTCCAACAAGTAATTTACAGAGATCCAGTTTTATTCCCCTTAATTGATCATGTCTACTTGAATTCAACAGAAGAAGCACACGATTTTAACTGTATCTGAACTGTCAGGCCCTGGCTAGTAAATCCAGGAAAGGAACATTGCAAAATGGGAACCTGTGCCTATGGGAACACATGAAGGTGAGAACAGTGACTTGGGGACAGCTGGGGTGCAGTGAAGGCTCTGCAGGACAGACCCAAGGGTTTAAGGGTCTTTTCTAAGCTGAGCAAACTCCTCTCTGTCCATGGAAAAGGCCCCTCCCATGCCCGCTGCAGCTCTCCTTTCCTGCCACCTTCCAGCACTGAGCCAGCACTGCAACAGCTGCCAGAGAACAGCAACATCAATAAACCTGTTCGGGAGAACATTTTGATATCTAAAACTCAACTGGCCGCTTTGTAAGAGAAAACGACTTTTTGAAAAGGCAGGTGACTGTATTTTATCCTTTCCACTACCCAGAAAGAGCTGAGCACCTCCACCCCCAGAGTACACAGTGCTGCAGCGCCAGGGCCCGAGCAACCCCAGGCAAAGAGCTCGTTGCACTGCCGCATACCTACTGCTGCTCGGATGCAAAAGGAACTTCAACCAATGAAGCAAAAATAATCTATTTAATGCTTATGCTCTGTGATGCATTTCTATGGGGTTTCTATTGTTGTTGTTACAGTGCTTCTGTTCATTCTTATGCTTTAGTGGTTCAACTGCAATTTATCAGCCTGGAGTGGAAAATACCTGGCACCTACTTAAAATGCATGGAGCTAGCAATAAAATTAACCTTGTGGCAATTGTTTTCCCACATGTTTGATAGACCAATGTCAGCTCATCTGTTAGAAGGAAATAAAAAAGTCAAGCCTAAATGTACAAAAAATTATGATGGAAGCCTTAAATAAAGCAAGGGTAATGCAAGTTTATTGAGTCAAAAATCAATCAATCAATGACCGAGTGGATTAGGAGCACCTCATAAGCCCCAAAGAAATAATTTGCCCAAACACTGAGATTTAACGGTAGAGGACCAAATTCCAACACTTTTAGGAAGTAAGTAATGAAAAATCAATTTGAAAGGAAAAACAGATCAAGAACCCTGGATTCTGACATGCCGACACATTTATTGCTGAATACCATTTCTTGGCTGACCCGAAAACTTCGGAAGGTGTTTATTTACTTTCAACACCTTCCAGAGATCAATATTTTTAATTTGGATCCGAGTTATTATTTTTCACATCACAGCATCGGGGAGTGGAGTAAAGTGGCTCATATTTTAGTGCTAAAAAGATCGATATGACAGTTTCACCTTCACTGCAGCCCCCCGCAGCCGCACGGGCGCACATCATCGCGTCCCGCAGGGGGGAGCGGTGCCGCGGCACTGGGAGCAGGTCATCACCCAGCCCCAGCTCCGACAGCCCGTGATTTACCTGCTCATGAAGGGCCTGGTGCCCTTAGAAAACCAATCTTGCTTCTCCCACTTTATCAGGCCTGTCTCTTAGCCGGTGTACGGGAAGGGGGAGGGAGCAGGACGAGAGAGAAGGGGAAGAGAGGGAGGGCAGGAGCAGAGCGAAAGACAATCAGTTTCACAAAGCGGATTACGTCCCTCATCGTAAATGCATCCATTCGTTTTTACCTTCCTTGAACCAGGGCACATCTGTAATCGATAATTAATTTTCCATAAATTTCAAAATATTGTTCTGGTGGCTGGAAGAAGTGGAGTGCACAGGGGAAGCAGGAGGGAGGATCCCTGTGTCCGAGGGGCTGCTGCTGGGCTCTGGTGGCTCCAAGGATCGGCTGCAGGGCTGGGGAGCTGGTGGGGAGAGTCACAGAGCCTGCAGGAGCCACAGCCACGCTGACCGCCCTGGCCTGGGCCTGGCTGCCCTCCACTGGACCCACTGGCCCCAGAGACATCTCTACCACAGCCCTGGGACTCCAAACCCCCCTTCCAAAACAGCATCAGCCCTTCCAGGGTAGGAGACTCAGGTGCTGCACAAACACTGACACAGCGCTTCAGGAAAAAGACCAGTGCTTCTAAATGCTCTTCTCAGCATTAACTGCAGGTTTCACTGTACACAGGTCAGTGACATGGAGGTCAGGGATGGGATGTGTGTGGATGAGAACAGGCCTGTGGGACTTGTGGCTGGCAGAGCTTGGAAGACTCAAGCTCACCTGGGCATGTATGCACTGCACAGGTAACTGCTGCAGGATGATGATGCTGTCTGGACAAAGGACTCCATGATCACAGAACCCCAACTCAAACCCAAGCACTAAGTAGACGCCCTAAATGATTTTGTAACAAAATTATGATGTCCAGCCCCAAGAAGTCATTGGTGACACAACAGCTGTTACTTGTTATGTAGTGCAGTAATCAGTTCCTTAAAAGCACAGCTCACTTGAAATCAGGTGGATACCAAAATGAGAAAAGCATCTACCAGTAAGAAGCAATTCTGAGGAAACCTCACACTTTCTTCTTAGTGTGTCTTAGAAAACAAGTAGCAGAGACAAGGAAGAAATGCGTCTCTGCAAGATGGACTACTCCAAGGAACACATTCTTTTCTCAGCATAATTAATAGCTCACACTCTTTAAAAAATTGCCTTCATGAAGTCCTGTGCTTGGAAGAGTGATAAATGACAGTCATCCTCCTGGGGTGTGTTCCAGAATACTAACTGAAAAGTAAATGCAGGACTATTTCTCCAAATTATGTATCCGAGCTAAAGGTCATATTAAAGGAGCAGCTTTATGTAATGACATTAACTGAAAGCCAGCAGCTTCTGGCTTAGTGACAGCAGCACTGCAAAGTCAGGGTAAGGAGACTTCCTCGGGCTGTTGGGGACATGCGCAGCTCCAGCACGGCACGGAGAGGGACTGACACCCTCCCCTGACTCCCAGTCACTAAGTCCTTCCAGAGTCAAGAAATGGAGAGCTGCAGTGACTGACAAACAACCCAAACGTGTGGACATTCATCTGTGCTTTTGTGACACTGCTTAGAAGGAACAGTCCTTGGACTTCACTGCAAAGCATCCAATTTCCCAATTAAATCTTGCAAGAATTCTTGGTCTGTTGATCTCTGTCAGTCAGAAACCAAAAGGATCCAGGCTGACAAATGACATTTTTTATTCTTATGTTAGTACTAGGAGATCAGCAAACAAACACTAAAACCTGGCTGAGACTAGTCCTAGGATCCTGGTGCTCCATGGGGCTATTTGGAAGCCTGGCAGAGAACAAGTTTCTGAGCTGATATCTCTCACCTGAGAGAAAGGATGAAAACTGAGGACACATCCAAGGCCCCTGGAAAACCCATCACTGGATGTGCTTTGATGCAGACACATACCTTGGATAATGCTCCCCAGACTTCTCCACTCCACCATCCTGCTAAGGAACATGTCCTTCCTGCTCAGCCAGTACAGACACACAGCATTTCACTGGCCTGTCAATACCCACTGCACCTCTGAAGAAGACTTACAAACACCATGCAAGTGGTATTTTACTGACTCATGGTTAAAGGCAAAAAAAATGAAGCAGAGCTGTGGTGCACTGGAAATCCTAAGAAATGACTGCCAAGTGACTGTCTCCAGTTTCACAACCTGGTTTAGGATTGGTTCTTTTAAGTTTCTTTAAGTTTGTATTTTCCAAGTGTTCTAATTTCTTTAGCTCAGATTTTTCTCACTTTTTCAGGACAACTGGAGATACTGTTGTCTTGTCCATCAAAAAATCATTTCCATACACAGAAGAATAACCCTTAGTCTATGTGGAGAAATTACCAGTCAATACAAATTTATGGCAAAGAAGCTGTTTTGCACTTCCACAGAAAACAACAGCCTCCAAATTACATTTTCATCCCTTCCCTCCCCATTTACCTCCGAGGCCTCTGGCCCACAGGCAAGTGTTCTCCCACTACTGACCAAAATCTAAGTGGAGGTACCAGCAGGAAGGAGTCCTTGCTCCTGCCCAGAGGGGAGTCAGAGAGAGGACACAGGACACACCCATGGAGGGAAGGTCCAGAGTGTGGGCTGCAGGTAGGCTCTGGTCCAGCCTAAGAGTCCCAGAGATTTACACTCTCTGTTCTTTGTTTCATAAACACACGAGTCAATACAGAAATACTCATCTTTTTTGGAAACTTTTTCAGGAATGCAAGGCATATAACACTGCAGCCTTCCAAGCCTGGGTTTAGTAAGCCATTACTGCAATTAGCTGAAAGACAAAAATTCTTGCAAAATGAGTTAAAGGGTTTTGTGTTTTGTTGTGAGTTTTTGATATTTGTGTGTGTGTGTGTGTGTGTTGGTTTGATTGGGTTTTTTAGATTGAAGTTATGATTTATTTTGTCTTCTTCTACCCCTCAGGGTATTATACATTTATATCTGACTGTTAGAACTTTGTTCCCAACATTCTCGCACATTACCCACCCATGCAGATTTCCTGTCCTTACATGATTCCTTACTCTGTAGTTCAAACCCCCCAAACTGCTCTACTGTAAGTGGTGAAACCATCACCTGTGAATTTTAATATGAGGGCCACATGAATTCCGGCCCAGTTTCTGGGCAGCCCTGTTTCCCATAACTTCCATGACCGTGAGCTGTACCTACAGGCACGTGCTGTCCCAATCTGCTTCCAGGGACATGGACTGGCTCAGCACTGGCACAGCTGCTGACTTTCACAGACGTCAAAGATCAGCCCTAACACTGAACGACACAGACTTCCACCTTCCATGGTATTTATAGCATTTGTTGTTTGCTCTAGGACAAGCTGGTGCCCTTTCCTGTCCCAAATAAAACTTTGCTCTTTTACTGACCTCATTATTTGGAAGAAACTGAATCTACTTTTCAGATCCAATTCCTGTTTATAGCAGAATTTTTCCTATGCTTATTACAAAGCAGGTGTAAGAGAAACCTTCTAGTTGGAGGACAAAGAACATGGATGTCTCAGGACCCCAGTACAGTAGCAACTTTCAGCAAAGGAAAACATGCCTCCTTATGAGAGATGGGAGCCTTTTCCACGTGTTAGGATAAAGGCTTCTCCACTAAACCTAAAAGAGGAAAGATGCACAACCTGAACAGTCCGACTGGAAGGACCCTGAGACCACCACAGCACCAGCACAGCCAAACGCCGTGGGCAAACCTGCCCTCCCCTACAGCCCAGAGCACTCGGACCCCACCCCTGCCAGGGAGGGACCCCTGCACAGGACACAGCAACGGGGAAGGGTTTGTGTGCAGCCCAGGAGTAATGCCCATCACTGCCAGAACCACGATTTTACTTCATTCCGAAATCAGATTTTACATTTTTTTCCAACAACATCATTTGTTTGCCTGGAAAAAGATGGAACAGAATGAAACCAACTCCAAACACCCCTACACTTTGATATGCACAGCCAAAAGAAGGGAACAGATAACAAGCCTCTCCTGCTGCAACTGCTGTCACCCACTTCTGGAGACCTGTTATTTATCCTGTTTATTTGAAAAAAATTGTTATGATCAGTTGTTTTTGTTTTGCTACATTTATGTTAATAAATTACTACCAATATGACAATTTGTGTTCTATGTAAAGGCCAGAATTGAGACACAAAGCCATTCCTGTACAGTGGGCCACTCAGCAAACAGCAATATTTGGAACTGTTTGGACAGAGGCAGCAGTGTCTCAGCCAGAATTCATGAGCAAAAATCACTAAATTTGTCAAAATGACTAAACCACACATTTCTACCTTTTCCTCTTTTGTTTCACACACTTTGCATGTCAGACAAATTATCAGGAAAATACTCCTTGTTTGACATTTCATTGCTTAATGCTTTACTGGTGCAGTAAAACAAGACAACTGCTGAAATTATAGGAAAATAAATTTGTAATTTCTTCCTCATTTAGCCATTTTTGAAGCTTGTGTATAGGAAAGTCATTAATGTTATGTCCTCCTATCGATGTTCCAAGCCTTTCAAGGGATAACTAATGTTTTTTCTATACTCTTCCATGTGGCCAGTTAAATTAGACACATTATTTCTGTGCTGTTAGGGAACACTGATCAATAGATACTTGGAAAGCCCTCTAAAACGAAGTGGAAACACTTCCTCAGTGTCAGAGGATTCCAGTCTGGGTCTGTATGCTGCAAACATTGCTAAATGTAACGGAGCAGTGAGAGCGTGTCTGAGGCATCTCCACACTCCTGCCCAAACCTCACAGCTCTCGAAGGCTCGGCACGCTGTCTGCTGGGCCTGTGGCTCTGCCTCCTGCCCTGGGAACAGCTCCACAGCCCAGACCCATCGGCCTCCATCAGCACAGCCTGCAGGCTCCACCTCGGCTCAGCGCCACGCCGAGCCCTGCACAATCCTACCCTTTTCCCTTGGAAACCGGGAGGCTCAGTGTCTTTCACAGCAACAGCCATATCTGAGATAGATCAGGTGACGAACACAACTCCGTCTTTCGCTCCCGTTAGTTTTTATTTCATTGTGAAATAACAGCTGCATTCCCAGCCTTTCTGCACGGTGTGGTGAGTGGGCAGTGCAGGGAAGCCCGATTGCCATAGGATGTTCACAGTCGGGGGTGAGCAGCCTCATGGATTGCTTTCCTTCTGGCTACAAATGCTGCATTATAACATTATGTCAAACACTAATAAACATATTAATTTTTGTCAGTAAACATCATACATCTGATTTTTCTACAGTCACACTAATCTTATTAATTCAGTGCCTCAGACAAATACATTAGCAAGTGCCTTAAGCAGCATTTCATAATTTCTCAAGCAATTATTTTCATATTTTCCAATCTCACATCTTTTCTTGAAAGCCAGAGCTGTTCCAAATCAAACATTTTGTCACACAAACTGAATTCCCCACATGCATTACCTGAAAAGAGCTGTTAATAACATGAAGGCTCTGCTCGACCAATATATAACTGGTCCTGCCCTTCACCCTACCACACACAAATGCAAACAGGATTTCTGACTGCTCCATACCTTAGGCTTTTTTTTTTCTTTTTCTGTAAGAATACAAAACTTGGGAATTAGATGCCCAAATTTCTAAAGAGGACCCCCATGTTGGGCTTTGAAAATATCAATTGAAAACATTTCGTGTATTACTAGTGTCAGATCCTCAATTACTTCAGCAGATAACATTGTTTTCCATTACCATTTCTCCTGTTCCATTAAATACACCATGTTCTCCTGAGCTCTTGGCAAGCCTTTAGCAGAATGCCCCTGCACCCTGAGCCCTTGTGAGGAGCCTGGCCAGTTGGGAGGCAGTGGGCAGCGAGGGGCTGGGCACCGGCCCATGGCCACTGCCCTGACAGAGCTGCCTGCAGCCTGAGCACAGGGCTGGCAGGATCCCTGTGTGTTAGAAGGCAGGGTTAGATCCGAGTGGATAACTCCACACCACCTCAGTGTCCCAGTGCTCTCCAACGTGCCCAATGCAGCACAAACCCAAACGCTCACAGTGAGCAGCAGTGGGGGAGGAGACCACTCAGGGATAACTGCTGGCCACGGACACCCAGCAGCCCTCTGCTCTCCCTTCTGCTTATGGTGAAGAGACCACTCAGGGATAACTGCTGGCCATGGACACCCAGCAGCCCTCTGCTCTCCCTTCTGCTTATGGTGAAGAGACCACTCAGGGATAACTGCTGGCCACGGACACCCAGCAGCCCTCTGCTCTCCCTTCTGCTCTCGGGAAGCTCCCTGGCCCCTGCCCCAGCTGGGAGATGCTCACAGTGCACACGGTGGGCAGCCACAGCCCCTGTGCCCACAGTGCCCGCCGGGGAGCCAGGCACTGAGCCCCGTGCCACACAGCAGGGCTGGGGACAGGCACAGACACACAGGGCACGGCAGCATCAGCCCCTGCACTCGGGAGGGCAGGAAAGCCACGAGCAAAGCCGTGAGCCTTGTGCCTGTACCGACACAGCCTTTACCCCGCAAACAGGCTCCCAGCTCCCCATTAGGGAAATTTCCTTCCTTTCACCTCCAGAAGATTTGCTGTGTTCTTGGACTGCAAAGATTAAATATGTTAAAATAAAAGGCCAGAAAACAAAGCTTTTATTCCATTCACAGTAAGTGAGGATCTCCACTAGCCATGCTTTCCCTCAAAATTCTTTACTGTTTGAATAGAACAAATTTATTTGTCAAACGGAATTATTCTTCAAGAGTTATTTACTTCTTCAAGTACTACATACTGTAACAAAAGGGAAACAGCTAAATAAAAATTGAGAGCTTTCATGCAAAAAAACAGGCAACAAGCTGCCATGGACTCCAAGTTAAAGCCTTGGAAAAATGTCGGCAATATCACGGGACTGTCAAAATGGCAGATGCTTGAGAAGATTTACTGTTTGAGGTATGTGTTGAGCCAACCAATAACTCGTTCCATAAATCTTCGGTAAAATTAAGAACATGCAGTAATTAAATATGCAACAAGACAGAAGCAAACAAAAATGCCACCGGCTGCGTCACTGAACCGAGAGCAGCTCTCCCAGCTCGGCCCGCGGCGCTCCACAGGTGCCCCGGGCGGGCCGCAGCGCCTTCGTGCCGCTCTGCCGGTGCACAGAGCCGGGGAAGCAAAGCAACACCCTGGAGCGGACCCCGAGCCGTCCCCGCCTGCGGCAGCCGGGGCAGCGCTGGCCGAGGGCAGGCCGGACACGGGGCAGGCCGGACAGAGGGCACAGGGCAGGCCGGACACGGGGCAGGCCGGACAGAGGGCACAGGGNCCGGGGAAGCAAAGCAACACCCTGGAGCGGACCCCGAGCCGTCCCCGCCTGCGGCAGCCGGGGCAGCGCTGGCCGAGGGCAGGCCGGACACGGGGCAGGCCGGACAGAGGGGCAGGCCGGGCACAGGGGCAGGTCGGACAGAGGGCACAGGGCAGGCCGGGCACAAGGGCAGGCCGGGCACAGGGGCACAGGGCCCGCCGGGGCGGTCTGAGGGGCCGCGGCCGCCTCGCTGCCCTCAGCCGCTCTGCGGCGGCGCTCCCCGGCTGGGCGCTGCACCGCTCCCCGCACGGCTCCTCTAGCGCCACACGGCTCCCACAGCTCAGCCCGGCCCCGCACGGCTCCTCTAGCGCCACACGGCCCTTGCTCGGCTCCTCTAGCGCCACACGGCTCTCCCAGCCCGGCCCGGCCCGGCCCCGCACGGCTCTCCCAGCCCAGACCATCGCAGCCCCGCACGGCTCTCCCAGCCCAGCCCCGCACACGCTGCTCCCCACGCGGTTCGGGACCGCCCAGGGGCGGGGAGCGCTGGCCAAGGACCGCCAGCCGCAGGAGGCTCTGCCGGAAGGAAGACCCGGGCTTTGCTTTAGCCTCACCTCCCCAGCAGCAATTACAAGAGTCTTTTTTTAAACCTTTAAAAGCTCAAAATAGTTGATTTCTTCTTGTGTTCAGAAACTGTAGTCTACAATTTTATTTCAAGTATTTCAGCTAATTTTTAGATAGCTATACTCCAGCAAAACAGGTTGTAATTATTCTTTACAAATAATTTTTCTTTCCTGACCATGTAGTCTGTTGCACAACCACAGGATGAAATATAAAATCCACAGCCCATAGAAAGTTCAATTCCATATACGAATTCCATAGCTGATACAAAACAGTATAACAATTCTGTGAATAAAGAAGCCACTTTATCAACAATTCTCTCAGCACCAGCACTTTTGTAAACAAGAGAGATGCACGCATGGCTGTATTACTGGGCTATGATCTGTGAAACCCCTCACTGTTCTGTAATTATTCCTCCTCTCACAATTACATAAAAGTGTCAGAAAACAGGTGGAAGGTAAGCCATGCCCTTCCTCCCAGCAAGAACTCTGTTGATGAGTTAAGATAAATTTCAAAAATGGATAGAAAAAAAGACAACTCAAAACCAGAGGAAAGTTCTGCTGTGGCAACACCTTTCAGATTCCATTTCCCACCCAGAAGAGACTGGAAGCTACTACTTGACAGACAACTCAGTTTCCTAAGAAATTAAGTGGGAGATTTCATTTCAGGTGGTTGTAAGTAAATGTCCATGTCACAGAATGACAATACTTCTACAACCATTTTTCCAGGATTTTGTCAGAAGCTGTAGGATTAACTTTGACGTTCACCAGCTTCCTTCACTAACTCGTTTTTGTTCAATTAAAAGAAGATAGAAGCTAATGAAGAGGTCAAACTTCATGACGCACATTTCAAGAAGCTCCCAACCGTGTATTTCACCAAAACTCCTGGAAAAGCAGGAGGCTGCAAAGGGAAAGGATTCTGAGTTACGATGAAGACGATGACCATGATGAGGACGGACACAGTGAGGTAAGAAGAGCTGGAAAACGTGCAGAGCCGAAGTCTCCACCAAGCTGAGCGCCAGCCCCGAGCCCTGGCAGGTACTGCCACCACGAGGCTCCATCCCGCTCTGCATTTTCCCTACAGACAGCGTTAAAACTCTCACTTTTCCACTTCCCCTTTTCTACCACACACACCTCGATAGAAGCACTTCTGTGCACGGCTAGAAATTTGCTTCTGGCATTTTAGGGACTTTATAAGGAATACTAACAAATTTTTCAAAAGGTTTTATTCCTTTTATTCTGCCTAGGAAGTGGAGCTAGGAGAAAGTAAAGATCACACAAGTATCTGAGCAGCCAGCACTGCACACAGCCACTGCTCTGCTGCCAGCTCTTGCCCAAGACTACCCCACAGTCCTGCACCCGGGCAGCCTCTTGCTGCCACCAGCCTTACACGTGCTCCCAACATGCTTGAGTACCAACAAAAAAACCCCCAAAGGATTGGCAGAGTAAGATTTGTAAAATCTTTATACTAATTTATCACGTAGGGAGAACAAAACAGTGAGACAGAGGGAAGCATTTGTTCAGGAGTGATGTGTGAGACTGATGATGACAGAACACTTGCAGGTTTCTCTCTGTGCCTCTTAGAGAGGAGTGTGGACTCTTCTCCATCCCGGGAGATTGTTCCCTGGATGAATCCCATAGGAGTTAATTTGAGCAGAGAGTTGGAATGACACTCCTGCCTCCTCCTGTGGCATCACCTGCACTTGCAGAACAGCTCCAGCCCTCCCTCCAGAGATCATCACATCTCTGCCAAGCAGTGCTGCTGCCACCCACTCAGACAAATTCCTGCTTCTCTGGGTTGGCATAATTTTTACAGATAACAGTATAAAAATAATCACTGGTACAAATTATCTATGGAAAGGAGAGGGAGGAAAAAAGGTTAAGATAGAAACAGACTCATGAGTAGTAAAAGAAAATTCACTTCAAGACTACAGTAATGGAGAACAAGAAAACACACTCCTGTCAGTCTCCTGTTCAGCAGTGGGTCACAGTGACAGTGACAAATCTGAGACAGTGATTGACATCCCAGCGGAAGCAGAGCCCCTTCTCCAGCCTCCCCAGGGCCAGAGTGCTGCCCCTGAAAGACACCCTCTGTGGCAGTGTGCCCAGCGTGTGCCCAGCGTGTCCCCAGCGTGTCCCCAGCGTGCCCTCCCAGCCGCGGTGTGCAGCTCCGGGACTGCTCCAGGGCACCCAGAGCCCCCACCCGGGCACTGCAGCCTGGAGCTCCAGCTCCATCTCCTGGGGAAATCCTGCCTTTCTGCCAAGCCTCGCACTCCGTAAAACTGTTAATGAAGGAGTGGGCTGAGAACTCATCACCATGTGAATTCCCTCAATATTCAATTCAATTACAACTCTCTTCCTAAATCATCTTTTTTACTTAACCAAACTCTAAATTGACAGAGCTAATAAGCTCAGGAGAATCAGTGTACACCATCCATTTCTGGGAACAGGACAGTATTTTCTAAGATGCATTAATAACTATGACAGGATTTATGTATAAGATAAATTCATTTCAATTTCCTTTTTCAATTAATGGCCAATTATTTGAACTCAGCTCAACCAAAAATATTACTCAAGTATCATTAATCTAACAAAAATTAACTTTACTATTCTCTCAGTAACGAGCAGATATAATTTTAAGATACAATAACACACTTGAATAACATGCTGTCCATCTGTATTCTCAGGACCACTGCTCCCCACTGGAGCCCCCCCCATCACACTGGCTCAGGTTATTGCTCTTAGGGACAGTGACAGGAGCAAAGGTCTGCCCTAGATGTGGCTGCAGGCTGCCAGTGCATTACCTACCCTACAGCAAGAGCCTCTTTATATTAAAAAAAATACTGATACAGAGTGCGTGAAGTAAAAACAATCCAGGGGGAAAAAAAGAAAGCACAACCTTTTCCTGCACCCCCTGGCAATGCCTAAACTTGCTTTATCCTCAGCTGCTGCACAGCTCGGGGACAGCGATGTGCCCCGCAGGTCAGGGACACAGCTTGGACAGGGCAGCCCCAGCAGGGGCAGCCTGAGGGACATTCAGCTCCCACATCCCCACGGATCCGTGCCCTGTGGAGAGGGGTGCATGGCAGGAGACCACACGGGCATGGACTGGCGGGTGCCTCTGCCACCTCCAGCACCCCAAACCTCTCAGCCTCAGCAACGGCAGCGCAGGTTTGGCAGGGGTGTGGGAAGAAAGCTTGTCAGGAAAATGCCTGCTACCGCTGTATTCTTTATTTCTAACTTAGCTTTGTCCACCCCCCAGGTGGTTATTGCAGGGAAGTTTCATTTCAATCATTATCTCACCAAACCCACCCTTTGAAAGTGGGGAGCTGCGTGAGCACAGCAACCCTTCTCCCTTCAATCCATTGCTATTAATAAAATTCTGCTTGGAGCTTGAGGCTCTGGTGTTGTTCAAACACATCTCTCTAATGTCAGAAACGCCGGTTTTGAAAGGCTGGGTTTTGTTTCCTTTTTTTTAATTTGAATGAAACCCTGCTATAGAATGAACTAATTGCAGTGCACTGCACCATTCCCAGGAGGAGGAGGAGGCTGGAACTTCAGCACAGAGCCCAGTGGCATTTGCTCTTTGCGAGGTCACCTGTGGCCTGAGCAGGCACACAGACAATGGAGCACTCTGTTTTTCAAAAATAAACCTATCCTGGCAGCAGAGCAATTACCCCCCTGTGCAGATGGTCCTCCCACCAGCCGAGGGCTGTGCCCTGGGAACGCTCCGGGCAGGAGCCCTGGGCAGGGACTCACTCCAGGAACCTTCCCCTGAGCCCACAGAAACCACGCACTCAGCACAGCAGGAAGGCTTCAGGATGCACAGCAGCCTCCTCTGCCCTCTCTGAACAATGAAAAGGAAGCCAAGGATTTGCAAAGCAATGTAAGGTCTTAATTGAGTACTCCAGAAATCAATAAATACACAGCACAAAACAAAACTAGACTTGATCTAAATACAATAAAAAATCACTGATTATCCTGACATGTTTTCATATAAAAATAGTCATGGATTTGATGAAAACATCAATGTATTTCTGACTGATATTTACCTTCAGTACATTTTCTTATTCCAGAAAAAACACCTTATTTAGCATTAACTTGGGTTATTTAAGAAGTATTGACATGCAAAAGTTCAGCATGCTATTTCTGAGTATTTTTGAGTCCAACAAAGCTGTTTTTGAGTAATTCTTCACACAGAAAATTGACAAGATTTATAATTTACCTCTTACATGAAATACACCAAGCACAATAAAATTAACAGAGAATGTAAATAATAGGCTGTTTGGTAAAAATCAATGGAACTGCAAAGACCTCTTTTGTTACAAGTGAAGTCCATTCAGTATGGTCACAAATAAAAAACGCCATCTACTGAATTTTTACCTATTTCAGTCCTTTTATATTTGTCTTTTCATTAATTGCACATTCTCTGTCAGAAATCAAGATCTGACCCCTATATAACATTTTATGCAACAAAAGTACCATGCTTTCAAACAGGGATTTAGAGGAGGCTGTGTTTCACAAAACTTTCCAAGTTATTTGAACCTCTGAAATTTAGCACATGAGCCAGTTTATCCACACTCGACTGCTCTTGCTATTTCCTGGAGCAGCAGCACAGCTCCAGTTCAGTTAATCTGAAATTTGTGGGAAGCCACAGTGAGCCCTGTGGGCTGTCACCCCCCAGCCTCAGCCACAGCTGCTGGAGCCTGTGAGCTCCAGCACTGCCACCACCGACAGGCAGCAGCTCTAATGCAGCAGCTCTAATGCAGCAGCTCTAATGCAGCAGCTCGGCCAAGAGATTCATCTGCAGGTCATTTTAAAATCTGATAAAGCTGAACTAGAAATTCATTTTAAAATCTGATAGAACTGCTTCATCCCTGCCCCGTGACCCCATGCTGCTGCCAGCTCCTTTCCCACGAGGAAAGCCTTGGGCCAGGAGTCACTGCCCAAAGCTGCCAGTCCCAGCCTGACCCCTTCCCTGGGACAGGGACCTGCTGCCCCAGCACCTTCCTCAGCCTTGCTCTTACTGCTCTGGGGTTTATTCTCTGCATGTGTTTAATAACTTTGGAGTGGAAGAAAATCCCTCACAGCCTCACCCTGCCATCCCTCCTGGCAGAACAAACACAATCCACGGAACCACAGCTCTCTCCCTCATCACGGTGCCCACCTCGCTGCCCACAAGTCCCAGACCTAAACGCAGCTGCTCCTACACCACATTTGGTATATGTAACAACAAATGGCAAATGATGGTATCAAATAGCTTTATGTCTGGGATGATGCAAAATGATCCATTTTGATCCTTCATACAACATGGATTATCAGTTTTTAAAACCAAGTCGCTCCACTAGAGATACCTCATTATTACTCTGGTTTCTTATTTCTCATGTGGAATTTGCTGCTGTGAGTTGGGGACAGAGGCTGCTGACAGTGTTGTCTCAGATCTTGCTGCCAGTCCTGTCACAGCCAAGCTGAGTAACTGTGGGCAGCAAAATCTGGTTTAGTTTTGCAGGAGCCAAGCCAAGGAAAGCCTTAGAGAGGAAGTGATGCCAAAACTGGTAAAAAAAGGGGATGTGAGAGCAGCAGGGATAAAGGTTAGCCAAACTGTAACTACTTGGGCTTCTCCCTTTCTAAAGCAAATAGCATTATACAACAATATATATGATAAACATTTATATTTCAGAGAGGTAATAATATAACAACAAAGCTACCATCTGCTGCCAAGTGCATGCCTTAGAAGGGATGGAAAAAAGCCCACAGATGTTACAGAACTTTGCAATCAAACAGAACTAACAAGGAAACATGGAGACACATGACATCATACAAGGCAAACCACACTGGAGATAAGGCCAAAACTTCACCCTAAATGGCCACACCACACGTGAAACCCCCTCTCACAGTCACACACCCACTGAGACACGAGCTGGAGAACTGCCAGTTCAAATCACATGTGTGAAAAACCATTCCTATGAATCTTTGATTCCTGACAGGAGTGCCAGCATCTGTGAATGAGGACTGTGAGCATTCAGTGCCAAAAAGCAAACTCTAACAAGTCAGAAGGTTAAGGAGCTCAACGTGAAAGTGCATCCCCTCTCCTTTCTAGGTTTTTGGGCTTTTGTTCCAAGCCACTACTGCTACAGTCTAACAGTGAAGGTATAAAACACTCCTCTAGCACACAGCATTTCCTCCCAGTGATAGTAACAAAAATATCATTGAATAAATGCTTTTCCTTTGGGCTCTGCCTTTTCCAAACTAAGCAGATTCAGCTCTAAAAGGTTCTTAAGGGTTACAAACAGACTATCATGTGGAGTACATTTCAAACACTTCTCTAAACCCATTTTGTATCTCTACATTCACCACTTCAACAGAGGGTAATTTAACCAAACAATAAGAACATGTTTTTGGTTACACTATTTCCATGGAAAATAATATTGGTACTAACTGTCTTTTTTTCCCTTCCCCTTTATTGAATCAATATGTTGACAGAACTTTTTTTCCTCTGAAAGGCCGAGCTTTAGTAAATAAAGAATTACAAGGAAAAAAAAAGCAAAGTAATATAAAAAAACACAAAAAAATTGTATTTTGTTATAGATTGCATTAGTCTTCTATGCTGATTCCCAGATTAAGATCACAGATGATTATCCCTTTTCCCTGTATCACAGAAAAGTCTTGGCTGGAAGGGAGCTCTGGAGCTCCCGTGGCTGAAGGCAGATGAGGCGAATGCAGAGCCCCTTGCAGCTCCCCTGTCCACACCAGATCTGTGCTGTAGGACCCCCACAGGGTCTCCACCAGTGTGGGATCACCTGGATGCAGCTCTCACCTGTGAGTGACTCCAGGACACACAGCTCTGTCCTGCTGCTCTTACCTACCAGTGCTTTCTGAACATCTGCAGAGCTCAGTTTCAACAGCAGCGACAGAGTTTTGTCTCACTAAGGCTCAGTAAAGCTGATAATCTTGTTTTTATCTTCTCTGATGAGCAAGAGAAAAAAAACCCTCCAGTTTCATCTTAGCTAGTCTCCTAGCCAGAGTTATTAAAAAAATGAAGAAATAAAAACCTTTCCAGGTTCCTATTTCCTGAGCTTATATGCCTCCAAGCTGGGGTCTGTGTGTGTGCTGGGCAGCTGTTTTTATTGTCTGAACTGTGTCCCAGGTGCTGTGTCTGGCTGCTGAGCAGCACACAGCCCTGGGAAGAGGGAGATGTCTCTGGTTCACCTCCAGTGGGTTGTTTTTCCCTGTACAACCCAGCAGTGGACAAAGAGCAGACATTGTGTTGGCACAATACACAGCCCTGGCAACAAGCACCCGAGCCTTTCTGCTCTGCAGGAAAGGCAGCCCTGCACACATTGTTTTACACGTACCTAAACACCACTCGTGTGCTAATGCAAACTTGTGCTCTGGCTCCTGTCACCATGCCCCAGGCCCCCGAGGCTGTGAGCCAGCTCTGGAGATCCCTTACACAAACTCTGAACCCTTGCCAGGCTCGTCACCAGCTCATCACGCTCAGCGCTGGCACCACCTCTCACTGCCAGACACTGCCAGGCTCTGAGAGGGAAGGTGATTCTGAGCCACCAGAGTTAGCTGGTGGAGGAAAAAAAGACCTTTGACAACCATTTCAAACAAAAGACTGTCTGCACGCTGATATTCTGCTCATTTTACATGGATGCACCCCTGTGAAATCAGCATGGACACATTCCACAGAATAAACACTGACAGCAGTAAAACACAGTAGCAGTAAAAACATAATCATCATCAGGATGGAAACAGCTCACAGTCCCACATGGGTCAAAAATCCCAAACAGAAGAAATTCACCTTTGATTAAACTACACATGTGAAATAACGAAATTTACCGTGAAATGTTCCTGTGATTTATAGTTCTCGTCCAGGTAAACTCGAGCTCTGTTGTAGTCTTTCATTGCATCACTTGATAACAGTTCTCTGAAAGAGAAAGAAAAGACTGAACATGTAAAGGGAGATGCAGACGTGCTGCATCGCCCGAGCATCGCTCTGGGCTGTGACACCGCCGGCAGCCCCCAAGGAACCCGCGGCCCTCCTCCTCCTCAGGGGGAATTCCAGGGACAGGGGTGTCCCCAACACAGCACGGCCTGTCCTTAAAGCCCGCAGCTGGCAGCCGCGCCCGAAGGGCCAGCGCCAACCGGGCACGACTGGGAGGGCAGCGGTGCCGAGGGAACCCGGGAACTGGGGATTTGTGCGCGGTGCCGGTGGAATCCGGGAATTGGGGATTTGTGCGCGGTGCCGGTGGAATCCGGGAATTGGGGATTTGTGCGCGGTGCCGGTGGAATCCGGGAATTGGGGATTTGTGCGCGGTGCCGAGGGAACCCGGGAACTGGGGATTTGTGCGTGGTGCCGAGGGAACCCGGGAATTGGGGATTTGTGCGCGGTGCCGAGGGAACCCGGGAATTGGGGATTTGTGCGCGGTGCCGAGGGAACCCGGGAATTGGGGATTTGTGCGCGGTGCCGAGGGAACCCGGGAATTGGGGATTTGTGCGCGGTGCCGAGGGAACCCGGGAATTGGGGATTTGTGCGCGGTGCCGAGGGAACCCGGGAATTGGGGATTTGTGCGCGGTGCCGAGGGAACCCGGGAATTGGGGATTTGTGCGCGGTGCCGAGGGAACCCGGGAATTGGGGATTTGTGCGCGGTGCCGAGGGAACCCGGGAATTGGGGATTTGTGCGCGGTGCCGAGGGAACCCGGGAATTGGGGATTTGTGCGCGGTGCCGAGGGAACCCGGGAATTGGGGATTTGTGCGCGGTGCCGAGGGAACCCGGGAATTGGGGATTTGTGCGCGGTGCCGAGGGAACCCGGGAATTGGGGATTTGTGCGCGGTGCCGAGGGAACCCGGGAATTGGGGATTTGTGCGCGGTGCCGAGGGAACCCGGGAATTGGGGATTTGTGCGCGGTGCCGGTGGAATCCGGGAATTGGGGATTTGTGCGCGGTGCCGGTGGATCCCCGGAGTTGGGGATGCCCGAGCCGGGCAGTGCCCGCCGCCGCCAGCAGAGGGCGCGCGCGGCCGTGGCTGCTGCCCGGGCTCGCTCCCGGCCCCGCCGCGTCCGGAGGCGATAAAGGACAACGGGATTAATGACATCGGGATTAATGACCCCGGGATTAATGACATCGGGATTAATAACCCCGGGATTAATGACACCGGGATTAATGACACCGGGATTAATGACCCCGGGATTAATGACCCCGGGATTAATGACACCGGGATTAATGACCCCGGGATTAATGACCCCGGGATTAATGACACCGGGATTAATCACCCCGGGATTAATAACCCCGGGATTAATGACCCCGGGATTAATAACCCCGGGATTAAAGACCCCGGGATTAATGACACCGGGATTAATGACCCCGGGATTAATGACCCCGGGATTAATGACCCCGGGATTAATAACCCCGGGATTAATAACCCCGGGATTAATGACACCGGGATTAATAACCCCGGCATGTTCCACCGCTCACTGACCGCTCCTGCCCTTGTCCCCGGCTCCGGGGGCCACGCTATCGCCTCTCACCACTTACTTCACAAACTTGTCCACATGAGACATTGAAGCTTCGTAGTTTTTCCCTCCGAATTCTTGACAGTGTAAAGCCATGAAATGGGGCTTGTGTGCATGGACAACCTGGAACAGAGAGAAAAGCGAGTTTTAACGCCCAGCACACAGCACGAGGGACACAGATCCGGGGGCTCAGGGAGGACTGGCAGCTACTACCTGAGAGACAACTGGCACACTTCAGCATCAAGGGGAGCATCACTTGCTATCCACATAAAAGATTCATAACACACAATTATTATAAAATATTCTTAGCTAATATTTCCTTTTTTAGACTATTAATTAGCTCCTAGGCTTTTCCAATTCCCTTCAAAGATGACCTGATATGATTAAGATGATCCAAACCTTTCCTTGTCTGAGAGATAGAAGAGTTCAAACATCTCAATTCAATTTCTAGAGTGGATTTCTTTCCACTTCTACAAAATTTCTCAGTGCTGTTTAGCAGCACTTTAGCAGATGTGTTTGATATTTTTATTTATGGAGTATCTTATTTACAAAAGTATTTAAATAACAGATGCATAAACACACCTGTTTACACAGGCGGCATGGAAATCCATCATGCTATCCCAGGTGTAAGTCACTGCAAATAACTTGGATACTTGGATACTCCATAAGCAACACTAGGATGCAATTACCATACGAAAACGCTAGAATGTTTGTGTCTTTCCTCATACCTCAAATCAAATACAGTGTTTATAAATTTGCTGCTGTTTTGAACACACCTTCAGTGTTACTCTGTCCTATGGAATTTTCTCTGCTTTGTCTCTATTCAGAACTGCAAACACCACATCCAAAATGTCTGTTAATATTGCGTCTCTATACCTTGTATTCCATGCCTTATTGAGAATTGACAGACACAAGCTCCAGAATAACTTCCATTTCAAAAGGGAACAGTCTGAAACAACCAACAATGTGCCAGTGCAAGCATGCATGGAACTGTTAAAGTGCAAACTGAGACCCACTCATCTCTGAGGAGTGGCAGTGGCTGCCCCAGGCAGCAGAGCCACGCTGTCCATGGCCACCGGGTGGGACAGGGGCGGCTGCAAGAGCTCCCTGCAGCAGCAGCAGCACAAACCAGGAGCTCCTCTGCAGGGCTGGGGCTGCCCTGCTCCTCTGCAGCACAGCCACGAGGACTGCAGGACTGCAGACTTCTAACCCCAGCAGAGACAGTGAAGGACAGCTGAAAAAGGGACTGCTCTCCCTTCCTGCTCATTGTCTTGCTGCTGGTGCCCTGCAACTCTGAAAAGGCACAGATGAAATAAACCTTTGCAGGCCTGCTTTAATTATTTAAATGAACAGTGACTAATACTTCTGTTAAAAAGCCTTTAGGAATGATAGAACCACAGCATGGTTTGAGTGGAAAGGGACCTTAAAGCATCTCTCCCTGCACCCCACTCGAGTAGGCTGCTCCAAGCCCTGTCCAAGCTGGCCTTGAACAGATGAGACACCACAAAAGTTGTGGATGTTTCTTTTAAACAACAGAGGAGAGAAACTGCCATTTGACGTGGTGAAAGAGCACCAAATCCTTCATTCCTGACTACACAAATAACCTCAGTAGACAACCAAGCTCAGAGACAATGAATTAAAGATCAGCAAAATCTGAACTGCAGCAGCTTCCATTGAGCCAGAGGCAGTCATGGGTCCCTGCTCTGAACTGGCACCTTCCTGTGCCAGCAGCAGAGCTGCCCAGCTCGGGGCACGGCAGCACGGAGAGCCCCAGGGCAGGGGCCAGGGCCAGACCCTGCCCGTCGGGCACAGCAGGGTCAGTGACAGAAAGGGGCAGTGACAGTGAGGGGCAGTGACAG
>VZTB01002155.1:309801-341710 GCA_013397245.1 Thryothorus ludovicianus
GTGACAGCAGGGGGCAGTGGCAGCAGGGTCGGTGACAGCAGGGTCGGTGACAGCAGGGTCGGTGACAGCAGGGGCAGCACTGGCCGGCTGCACGCCCCTCCCTGCTCAGGACTGTCCTGGAACTCCGCTCTCCAGCCGTGCCCAGCCCTGGCAGCAGCAAGGGGCTCAGGACCAGCGGAGAGGGCGGTGGGACTGCAGCCACAGAGCTGTGGGGGAGCCTGGAGAGGCTGAAGCCAAGCAGAGCCCGGTGCACTGGCACGTCACACAGCCAGTGACAGCACTACCAGCCCACGGCACGGCGCCCCTGCTGCAAGAAGGGAATGTCCTGCCATGGGTTTCTGAGTCATTTCCAACAGTCACTTCCTCTGTCCCTCAGTCATTGAAACATCTTGGCACTGAACTGCTTGGTGAAACGTTCTGAGGTGTGCTGCTGGCAGTGTTACTGGATAAAGGGAAAAAGCAAATACTCCCACTCAGGTGTTAGATGAGCATTGAGCACTTCCATTAGATCACTAATGCTGGTTTCTGCCAAGAGCGATATTAGCAACTTGCTTCAGAGTGTGCCATCATCGGAGGGATGGAGAATAAACCAGAACAGGACACAATAGTAAGCTTAATTGGGAGGATGGAAGGAGAGGAAAAAAAAAAACAACAAAAAAAACCAAAAAGCAGATGACATATCAGATGTATAAAAACCTGAAATGCAAGCAACTATACACAACTGGGACATACTTTTCTCCTCTGATATATATTTCCTATCATAGATTTACAAACAACTAAGACCCAGCTGCTGAGAAGGTGTCCCTGTACAGCCCTTTCTTCCCAAGGCATTCCCAAGGACCACAGGCAGCAGGCTGCCACCAGAGCCAGCAGCAGGAGTGACAATCAGCACTGAGTTTACCTGGTTGGTTCCTTTTGTTCACTGACTGGAGAGCAGGACCAAGCAAACACAGCCCGTGAAGCAGAACTGTGGAACAGAGCTCATCTGTGCACCCTGACACCAGGCCACCCCAATTCTCCATGTGCTTTATTGCTCCAAACCAGTTCTGGAGTCCAAGCCCTGACCCTACCCACTTGGAGAGCTCTGTGAAGTCACCATCATGGGAAAGCAGCCGTGAGTATTTAACCCTGTAAAGCCAACACACCCACTGTCCCTGCTGCAGGGACATGGCAGGAGTGTGCTGAGAGCATTGGGTCACCCATTTCAGCTGCTGGGGGTTTGCTCCAGTAAGAGCTCTCCTTACACAGCTCATGAAAATATAATCTGGTAAGGCAAAAACATAATAAACTATTTCAAATAAGGTACAGGCACGAACTATCTCACAGTCATGAACCATCAGTCACAGGGAGCCCTGAATGGAGAGTCCTGCAGTGAGACAACACTGGAGAACAACTCTACTGTGCTGAAGCAGTAACAAAAAAGCACTTTCAGGCTCTGAAGATGCAGGACACGGGTTTTTTTGTTTGCATACAAATCCTTGAGAATTTGAAATCATAGTGGGTATTAAAAAAAAAAAAAAATTATGTCATTTTTAATGGGGAAACAGCATTGGCTTAATAGTAGTGAGGTCCTTGTGGCCTTCCTTGCAGGTTAAACCACTAGAACATACCTGAATATTAGTTATGTCCTCTCATATAATAAGTACCCTCCAACTAAAAGTAAATTGGCTCTGCTTCATTACCTTTTACTGGTTTTCTACTCTTAAGGAAGAACAAACAGTACATAATAATGAGTAATGAATACTTCAGAGCTGAAAACCCCCAGTTGCCAGAGGTTAAAGATCATACATGAGACCACATAAATAATGAATTTGCATCCACAGCAGCAGAATGTATTTACAAAGTTGGGCATAATTTTCAATTCTGGATACGCAAAAATAGCATAAAGGAAGCCACAGTCAGGAGTTATTTTGGGGGATGTGGGTAACTAAGCAAGATGCTCCAGCATAGCTGAGTATGAACACAGAACTGGTGAGAAGTACAAGCCTGGCATCTTCTCATTGCTGCAGGGTTCGTGTTTGGACAGGGCAGGGTGGGTCAGGCTGTGCTGGACCTGGGGCAGCAGCCAGGACAGGACAGCCCCACGCTGCTGGCCAGGCCTCTTGAGGAGGGCACAGGGGAAGGGCACCAGTGTCAGACCCAAACCCAAGCAAAGCACAGCAGAGCTTGAGCCTTGACGTCACACAAATAGGATTGCTTAAAAAAAATAGCAAAATACGAGCTTTAGCTTCCTTGTGAGCTGTGAAATACAATTTATTGTATTTATTGTGTGTAGTCCTAAAGCACTTCAAGTATTTTCAACTTCTCTAAGCCTGAAGAAGAGAAGAAAAGGCTCCTCCTGGGGACCAGGCACCCAGAACCCTGCAGCCCTCAGCTGCACATGGCCCAGGCCCGCATCCCCCTCCCCTTGTCACAGCCCATGGATTTAAACCAACAACAAACAGCCCAAACAGCCCCTAACCGAGATGAACACCCTCTGAAAAAGGGCAGAGCTTGGAAGGGCTGCAATAGTTTTTTCAGCCCCTCTAGTTAAAAAAACCCTTAATCATCCCCTCTAGTTAAAAAAGCAGCATTAAGTCGACTAAAATAATTAAACAACCTTTGAGTGGTTGGGTGGGGTTTTGTTGTGTTTTGGGGTTTGGGATTTTTTTTGTGTGGTTGGTTTGGGCTTTTTTGTTTGTTTTTCTTCCTTCTCTCCGAAGGGTAACACACGAAGTTCCCACGCAGCTATACCAAGCTGACCTTTAGCTATTAGGTAAACTTTTAACTTCTGTATTACTACAAATAAAGACTCAAAATACTCTCAAACACATCAGGCAACATGGAAAATTGCATTAGGGGAAAAAACCCTCTGGCTCCAGTTTGCATCTAAAATGACCACGTGCAACGAATGCGACACAAAAAGATTGTTACTAAAATCAGTGCAGATTTCCAATAGCTCCAGCTCCTGAACTCCTCTTGCCCCAAACATGAGGCCCAGAGGAGATGGAGAAAGGGCAAGGGATAGGAAAAGGAGGGAGTGAAAAGAAAAAAGAGTCCCAAGTAAATAAATAAGTCAATAAAAGTCCTCTCTCTGTGCTCCTACACCTTTCACTTGCAAACAGCTTCCCTCATGTTCTTGGAGCTTGCTCCCCCCGTATTTTTTCCTGTGCACTGGCCTGGAGGCTGCAAACCAGGGCGTGGGCACTTTGTACAAGCGGGACAAAATTCCCATGTGCATATTCTGTGAATATTCTCATTTGCATGGCAGCTAGTTCACCAAATCATCCCACGGCTTGTTAAGCACTATCTAGATCATCAGTCATCCCATTTCTTGATAAGAACCAGAGTCTTCCCCATCACACATTACACACTCCAAAACACTGTTCTCAGGCTGTTTCCACTCTCCCCTTACACGCTCTTTTCCCTCCTTGTTTCCAATGTAGGTTTTGGGGTAAGAGAATTTTTAAAAGAGGACCAGAGTCCAAATTCAGCTCTTTCAGACCAAGTTGCCAGTACCTATCTACAGTCAGAGGTGGGGCACATTCCCCAGCACCAGGACTTCACTGGATCCTGCCTCCCTGTAGGGCAGCTTTTCCACCATTCAATGCAATTCCCAGCTATCAGCTACCAGTGCAATATCCCAGCTAGCAGAGCCACAGTGGCTCTCTGAGCTACGCCAGGAGCTGCCACAAAAACAGCCTGGAAAGGGTCTCTGCAGTAATCTTCTGCCTGACTGCACTTCTTGGAGAAACTGTTTCATTTACCAGCATTAGATCTGCCACATTTTTCCCGTTAATGATGTAGGATATGGTATTTGTAGATCAATGGCAGAAGTTTAAAAGATTTAACATGTGACATTTGAATCTTATTTTAGCCCTCTGTATGTTACCCTGTCCTCAGAAATGCCTATGGCATATAAGTCAATGGTAACACCTAAGTGACTTTTATTCACCCATGACAGCAAATAAAATCCCTTATTTTAATTTACTGGAACTTATGAACAAGTCCACAAAATGCACTTTCACTAATATGCCCTTTGACATCAGTTCAAAGACATTACGGGTTTAATTTCTAGAAACATTTTAAACTTAGAGGGGTAATGGTGCTTCCTTTTCTGTGGAGAACATTTTGACTGCTTACACAATCACCTCATCCTCAGAAGTTATGCAAACTGCCTTGACACAACTGCATATGCAAATTGAATTCCTCAGAAGAATGGAAAAAACTGCCGTCTGCGGTTTATCTGGTTTCAAGCTTACAAAGAGGCACGGAGAGTCATTTTCCAGTGCTGCTGCTGAACCTCAGTTCGCAGAGGTTTCGCACAGAAAACCTCTCTGAACGTGTGAGTTAAACACAGCAACCCCTCTGAGGCTGTGCATTTGCTGGCTCGCCCTGCAGCCTGAGCCAGAACGGTGCTCGGTGACTTTTGGTGTTTGTCTCTGTCCTAAGAAGCTTTTTGTCGAGTTTTGTTCCACTTCCTACTGGAGAGCAGCCAGCCCACTGCCAAGAGCCAGAGGGAAAGCAGAGCAAGGCCAGCAGTAGCCATGGGCAGCACTGCTAACTTTGTCTATTTTTCCTTTCTTTTTCTTTTTTAAAACACAGTTCTCAGATTGCAGCGACAGAGGGCAGAGGTATGGAGAGGGAACAGAGCAGAATTCCCACAGCTGAGGGATGGGCTGGCTCTGCCTCAGCAACACTCCCTGGTCAGACCCCGCACCAGACTGGCCCCATGGAGCATTAATGGATAATTGTATTCCCCTTTGGAATTCTGTACACACAATATTTACTGGGCCAGACCGACCACGTTCAGTCACGTGTCAGTGGTCCCTGCCCTAAGACACCAGCAGCTCGTTCTTTTCCCCTCCTCTTCCTGTTTCCCACAAACTATTCAGAAATGTTTCTGCAGTGCTCACCCCACTTCAGTAAACAATGAACATAGGAGTCTCCTTGATAAAGACACGTAAATAAGTCATGTGATGATGAAAAACATGCAGTCATCTAAAAAAACCAAAAAACCAAAAAAAAACCCCAAAATAAAGAGGTCTCTCTGCTTATTTGTATTTCCTGCACAGGAAGAGTTTTTCCTGACCAGGAGGGTTGGAATCAGAATTAGCTGAGATGCTTGCCCAGTGCAAGCATCATGTACATAAAGCAGTGACCAGCCAAGATGGAAGAAGGGAAAAAAGAGATTAATCTGAAGTTGGCAGATACTAAAGAATATGAGAGTGGTTACTGCACCTTGGATTTTTTACACATCTCTTACATTTGCCAGTAAAAGTGAACTGCAGTATTTTACACCAATGTAATAAAGGTCCCAAGCTGCACTGGTAACCTGAGAATAAGAAGAGTCACAGGATGCTTTCAATTACCAAAGCGAAAGATGGGATACTGCTCTAGAATTCAAGCAGCACACTTTTGTTGTCTCACTATTTTTCTGTAAGAGATGTAGGGCTGGACAGAGGAATCCTGTGGCCCTTCAGTACCAGGTGGCATTTTCTGTGGCCAGGTGAGGAAGTGCTCCAGTGAAAGGATCCAGGGGTTCCTTCGGGTCCCCTGCGGCCCTTCCAAGGCAAAGGAAGGAGCCAGGGCTCCCCCAGTGCTGGCAGCAGTGACAGCACCTCCCGTGGTGACACCTCCACGCCCCTGCAGCGCTCGGTCCCTGCTGCTTTTTGCCACATTTCTGCACAAAGACTGCACGTTACTGTCTAGGACAATAACACAGGTGTGAGAGGGGCTTTTATACTTTAAAAAATCCTTCACACCAGAAGGTTACACCACATTTTATAACATGGGTTCAGTGTCAATATTTTTATGTTACCATACAAGAAAATTGTTAATAAAGAGCAGACACAGGACTGATTTCTTGCAAACCAATGTCCAAAACTATCATATTTCAATTTTAAGCTTAACTGGACTTCCCAATAGGTTTTTTTAAATAGTACTCAAATATATATCTTACTCAGTAGACTTTAAAGACCATTTCAAGCCAAAGTGAAGTCAGTTTTATAAAACCTGAATCTATTTTTAAGACAGAGAATTGTTGATGACAACAAAATGTGCTTATATGCCGAATTTTTATAATGATTACTTAGAAATCCAGAAAGATATTTTTCAGGGCTGTCTTTTGCTATAAAATAAAATCACTATAAAATAGTGATTTCACTTCATAAAGATGCTGACATTACTAATTAGGTCAATAAACAAAGATGCACAGAACTCCATGAGAAAATAAACTTTACCTTACCTGATAAAATTCCCGAAGCCAATTCTTCTGTAAATTTTCTGGCTGAAAAATAAAAGGCAAAAATTAGTTAAGAGTAAGAGAAACCTAACTTTACAATAATATTGTTATACTATTGCTTTCCTCAGTGTATTCAAGAAGAGAGTTTTTCACAATTAAAGCAAAGAGGATGTTCCTCCCATGATGCCACTGGACAGATGTCACCCTTTCATTCCCAAGTGCCCTCGTATTCTCACCAAAAAGTGCATTTTGTATCTGCCTGCACAGGATTTGTACCCACAGGTTTATCAGGTAATGACACACCTGAACTGTGCCTGTTAGGAGGGCACATTCATCACCTGGGGATCAGAACTGCACCCAGACACTGCCACCTGAGCTTCAAGGGACCCACAGTTACTGCACCCAAGCTGGTTCAGGGGAATGACAGCGCTTTTGGGGATGCTCCAACCCATCAAACCTCCCGCCAAGGACAAACTGGGACAAGCACTTTCAGATTGCTCCTGAAGTTATGAAAACTGAAGCAGCAAATCTGCAGTTAAGGGCAAAGTTCTGTGTTTTCAGCAACAGACCCCAGCCTAGACATGATCACAGAGGAGAGAATGGATTGGCTGAGCTTTATCTTCAACAACAAGACTTTTAGATAATTTTTGCACCCTAGTAGGGAAGAACAATAGAAATCAGGCTTCCTTGTAACAGCAGTTGCAGGAAGGTCCAGAATGGGTGGGAGAAGATATCAAACTGAAAAGCAGCGAGACACCTCACCCCTGACAGACAGCTCTGACACCAGCTGGCCCAGAGGAAAACTCACAGGCACAAAACTTCTGCTCTGCTCTGCTCTCCCATCAATTGTGCTGCTTTCAAATAGCTGGATTCAACTTCAGAACAAAGACTAGAATGGGAGAAGCAGCCCTGGAAGGTGCCCATTACATTCCACTGGAACCAGTTCCAAGAGAGAGAGGGTGCAAAGAGGGCTCTGGGGCTGCCAACACCGACCCTGTGCCCAGGTCTGTGAGCCCTGTGGCTGCTGCCCTGGACCCCTGTGAGCCCCATGGCTGCTGCCCTGGACCCCTGTGACCCCTGTGAGCCCCGTGGCTGCTGCCCTGGACTCCTGTGAGCCCTGTGGCTGCTGCCCTGCCCTGCCCTGTGCCCGCAGCTCGGGCTGCACAGGAAGGGCCCTGCCAGCTCCCACTGCTGTGCCCTCCTCCAGCAGTCCCTCCTCTGCCACCACCACATCCTTTCTTTCCACTTTCACCACTCTGTGGTACAATTCTGTAACCTAGCCCTCTGCCTCAGACTCCTCTCTGGCCACCACACATAAATGAAACAATCTGCAGTTTTGAAGGACTGGAGATAACAATCAAGTAGAAAGATAATTTATCTTCCTCTTATTTTTCTGTCTAAAAATAGGCACATTATATTTCATGTCTTCCACAGACTTTGGACTTCTTCCTATCCTATCTCTCCACACTCTGTCCTTCATTAAATTACCTCATTCTTTTTGTAACATAATGGAAATTAATCTTTACCCTGTCCACTTTGATGCTAAATCCTTTCACAGCCGTTCACTGATGAACCAATTTCTCCCGGGTCACTAATCCAAACCCCACGTCTCTTTCCTTCTGGCTATCCCCACCTCCAGCTCTGCTCCAGTCCTTGCCCCTGCCCCCAGGGCAGCTCCAGCTCATGCTCTCGGGGATCCACCAAAGAGCAAACAGGAGAGGCACAGAAAGCAAAATACTTACAGACATTAACTCTTTGGAATATCTAGAACCATGGAATGGTTTGGGTTGGAAGGGACCCTAAAGAGCGTCCAGTTCCATCCTTGCCATGGGACCAGGTTGCCTCAAGTGCCATCCAGCCTTGGGCACTGCCAGGGATCCAGAGGCAGCCCCAGCTGCTCTGGGAATTCCATCCCACCCTGCCAGGGAACAATTCCTGCCCAACATCCCACCCAGCCCTGCCCTCTGGCACTGGGAGCCGTTCCCTGTGTCCTGTCCCTCCATCCTTGTCCCCAGCCCCTCTCCAGCTCTCTTGCCACTGAAAGGAGCCACAGGTCTCTGCTGCAGGTGTCTCTCCAGGTGCCCAGGGCTCTCCTCTCCTGTCCCCCCTTGCCCTTGCAGCTCAGGGCACTCTGCCTGTGCCCACCCTGCTGCCAGGGCACACCAGCTCTGGCCAGCATGGATCCCTCAGGGTTATTTGCCTGCTTTAAGCACAGGCTGCTCCTCACACACCAAACTCCCCATTCTCCAGCAGAGCTCAGCAAAGGCCCCTGTGCCTGGAGGAGCACAGCTCTGGCTTATCCTGCCCTTCAGGCACACGTTTTGACTCCACAAATAGAAACAGTTCTCAAAAGAAACCCTTCCCCTCAAACAAGCACAACTTCCAGACAGCAACACCACATGGGATCCATATTAAAAAAACAGGACATGTGTCCCGCATGTGCTGGTCCCCTCAATTAAAAACAGTTTTGACCTTTTCCTGGAATTCCAAATCCCACTAAAACTATCTCTTTTCATGATGAGTTTCCACTTGAAGTCTATTTATGTCACACTGGTCACTGTAATGGTCAGGTTTATAAGAAAAACCAGTCAGCCTGTGAACACATGAACACCACATGAGCTGGTAATAGCCCGAAAACAAGCGGCTTTTCAAATCCAACACACAAGCAGTCTCTCTTCTCCCCAGTATTCCTATTTCCTACAAAATTATACTCGACAGCCAACGGGAAAGCTTTAAGCCTGTTGCAAAAATATACTCAGATGGGGAAGGAGTCTTTTCAAAAAAATACGAAAGAGAACATATATTTAGACAGGGTAAGGAGCCTTTCATTCAAAAGGAAAAAGGGAAAAGAACTAAATGAAACTAAATTAACAGCCTGGAAAATTTCTTTTCAGTTTTGTTCAGAGGAAAATGGAAGAAAGCCAATGAATTATGGAAAGCAGGTTCTATTTTGTGAAGTTTATTTTTAGCAAAGAATAGGCTCATTTTTTAAGCTAAAAGGAAAAAAAATCTTGACTCACTTTGTGAAAACTGAGGTGCAGAATGAATCAGAGGACAACTGGCCACTTGGACTCTGCACACTGCCTGAACACACAAGGCAGGACCAACCCCAATTTTTACATGCCTGACTGAAACAGCCCCAAGAGCCCCACATGGGCTGAGGGATCACTGGAACCCTGAGTTCCAAAATTCTCCTGGCACCCCACAGCACCACAGGGCCCTGCTGCAGTCATAGACTCTTAGGGGGCAGTCCCAGGCAGGACCCAGAGCCTTTTCATCTCAACCGTCAAGATGAAAACAAAGAAAAACATTAAATACAGACTAGTTTTCCCTGCCTTTGCTTGGTTTTCTACTTATTTAATGAAAAGCAAAACCTTTGATCAAGTTCTGTTTGACCAGCAACAGGCTTACTCAAAAGCCTCTTTTGAGTCCATCAACATGACTGACCATCACAAATGTCTCAACAGAATTATTCATATCATGATTTTTTGATCAACATTTTTGATCTTTTATATTGTCTTTGTCAGTTTACTGGCATCCTTTAGACATTTATATTCAAAGATCTACTAGATTTAAATCTTTTTATTTTGAAACAGACGTGTAAGCACTGCTGTCTGTTGCTGGGCTCTCTTGAACTACACAGATGATACTGGCAAAACCCTCTCATCAGCTGGGTGCTGTTAATGTGTTTTGTACCAACTTTACACTCTTAAATGACAAACAAAAAGATAATCTGCATGTTCTGTTCACATCATTTCAAAGCCCATGTAGATAGCCAACCAGAACCAAACAGAAAAATTAGAATTATGAGTTTAAGAAAAAACATCGAAGGAAAAGTGTAGATTCTTCAGAATCCAAACTTTTGCTTAAACACCATGTTTTTATTTCATGCATTTGCACAAATAATTTACAAACACAACGGACAGTGCCTGGGCCAAGCACAGACGTGTCCGCAGGCAAAGCCTCTGCCCTGCGGGGAGGGGACAGCTCAGGGCAGGGGGCCCCGCACCGGGACAGACTCGGGACAGACCCGGGACAGGGCAGGGTCCCGCACCGGGACAGGGCAGGGCGGGCCCAGGCTCGCTGTGCTGGCACAGGAGCGGCCCTGCTGCAAACACAGCCAGCCCTGGTTGGGGACCTGTCCGGCCGATGTCCCTGCCGTGAGCGGCTCTGCACCGAGACACTGCTCGGGGGATGCAGGGGCAGCCGCAGCGGTGCGGGGACACGGGGCACGGCTCCCGGCACGGCTCCCGGCACGGCTCCCGGCACGGCTCCCGGCACGGCTCCCGGCACGGCTCCCGGCACGGCTCCCGGCACGGCTCCCGGCACGGCTCCCGGCACGGCTCCCGGCACAGGGGACAGAAAGGCCCGGCCCTGCTGCCCGCCCCGGAGGCTCTGTCCCCGCACAGCCCGGGGTGTGTGAGGGGTGCCCGCAGACAGCGGCGCCCCTCGAAGCGAAGGCACCGTCCCCAGCTGTGAGGGACCGAGCCAGCCCTGCCCTGCCAGCGGCGCTGAACTGGGACCACAGCAGCGCCCTCCTAAGCGCAGGAAATGCAGCCTGAAACGGGAACAGCCACTCTGGCCACATCTGAGGGAAATGGAAGGAATAAATTAATAAAAGCAAGGGTGAGGAAGCAAGTCCCTGACTCCTCAAAAAATCTGGATGTAAAGACATATATAGATACGAGTGTGTGTGTAATATATGTATCTATTATAGCTCATACCATAACCATAATTAGTCACTCCTCGAACAACAGGACAGGGAGGGGAAAAGAACCACCTCTCTTTACTGTCTACATAATAATGGTAACAAATGCTGTTGGTACTCCCACCTGGACAAGACCTTTCAAACCCTCGAGAACCTCACTGACCAATCTTACAAGATTCTAAAACAACCAAAGAATCACACAGGCCCCCAAAAGCAAGGCTGGGAGCAGGGAGCTTACAAGCAGCAGCTGAAACAAGCTCTAAACTTCAGCAGCTTCAGCTGAGGAGGCCCATGCCATAATAGCACTAAAAGCAGCCAAAACTCTGCTGGCACCGAGGAGCCCCTTGCTGGGACAGAGCCCCAGCACTGAGCCCGTGTAAAACAAACCTCCTGTGGGCAATGAAGTGAAAAAATGAGTTAGAACAACAAATGCTTTTTATAAAGAGCATCTGTGTTAGTAAAAGTGTCACCAATTTAGTTTAATTTGGAGGCTGGGATGTAGAGAGTGTCCTGTAGTGAGCCCAGTGGGTACAGGTGCCAGGAGAGGGTGACCTGAGGGTGACCAGCAGCTCCTGCAGGCAGGACAGCGAGGAGGGAACACCACAAACACACTGCTTCTTAAACAGCACTCTGACTTTTCCGTCCTGCTCCAAAGAGCAGCTCTGTCCCAGGTTCTCAGTGTGGCTATTCAGGAGCCCCACTAAACTCTGCAGACAAAGGAACAAGGTCAGCTCAAAAATATCCCTCAAAGAAAATAGAAAAGGAAAAAAAAAATACTCATTACCAATGGAAAAAATGAAGTTTACACAAACAACTTGAAATAGTCACCTAATTCAGCATAAACTATGTTTGCATCTAATACATGATGATTCAGGGCAGGGACTAAAAGCAATCTGCCATTCATAAGAACAACTAAATCTCTGGAAGTTCATCAATCACATACAACACCCAAGTTTGTAACACAGTATTTATAATTACCAAGCAGAAAGATGAAAACTGCACCTCAAGTACCTGGTGGCTATGGATCTTTAGAGCCAGCACCAGGTGTCCAAGGCCAGGCTGGATGGGGCTGGGAGCACCCTGGTCTGGTGGAAGGTGTCCCTGTCCATGGCAGATTGGTGGAATGAAATTATCTTTAAGGTCCCTTCCAACCCAATCCATCTGTGATTCTACAATATTCCAAACAAAATATTAATGTCTGTCCCAAGTCTATTCCTTTCTTGGCTACTCCAGCATCACAGAACAAAAGAAAAATTCTTCTCTCAGTACTAATGGAGCTCAGCCTTCAATTATATGTTGTTATTATTATAACATTCCCACAGAACAGTTAATTGAAGATACATATTTTTAGTAGAGTTTACATAACAGATAATTTTCTTAAGTATTACATTAGATTATACCGACATGGAGCAATAAAAGCTCCAGATTTTCAGAATTGCTGCTGTAGAAAATCATTCAGTAGATCTGATAGCAAAGCGACCAGGCTTACACAGGTCTAACACACATACAGACACACCTTAAAACGTGGAGTGTGTTTAACCATGTTCCCTGCAGGTACACTGCACACAGACACTGTTTCTCTTCCGGCACCCCTGAGCTCAGCCTGGGCACACAGAACAGGAGCAGGCCAGGGCACAGCCCCACAGGCTGACTGCTCTGCCCACACACAGGACAGTCCCCAACAGGCACAAGGACAGGGAGGAACTACAGCTCCATCATAATTTACAAGTAACAAAGACTGCAACAAGAGAAGTCCAAAATCTTGAATCTCCTGACCCCAGTGAACTTTGCCCATGTGCTTCAAATTTAACTTCTATTACTGACATCTTACTGAAAGCTTAAAAGCTCCTGGATATTTGAAAAACCAACGTGTTAAGAGCATTAACAAGAGTTAATCCAACACCACACAAATTCTAATTGTTAGCAAATAGCAAGATTAACCACATTAATACACTCAGGTTTTCCACTGCTTTTATCCTGATTTTGGAATGACACAGGGAAAACTGAAAGTTTAAATCAAATTAATCTGCTTTTGCATGTGGATAGATAAAAGAGATCTCTGGCAAAATTCACACTCACGACCACCACTATGGTCTGTGCTGTGTATTTGTGGGGTTTCTTTCTGTATTTGTTTGAAGTGAAATCTTTAGAACTCCCCCAGGTTGAACAAGGAGGAGTTCTTTTAAATCTGCCTGTACAGAAACATGCACAGGGGAGCCGTGTCATGTGGACTCACATCTCCCAGGAACTAAAGGCCAGTGAGCCAAACAGTTCTTCCTGTGGGCTGAGTTCTAGGGAGGCTTGAAAACATCCCCCCTGTTTTATTAATCCAGTGGTCTGTGTCAGCTGCAGCCTTTTCAGAGCCCTGCTGTGCTGGCACGGTGAGGCAGAACATCCCCAGGCTGCCAGTGCCTCCTGCCCAGGTAAACAGAGTGCTGAGGGCACCACAGTCACCCACAGCTCTGGGCACCTGAGCCCAGCAGCTCAGGGAGCAACTGCAGAGCAGGGGGCCAGTAGAAAAAATTGCCTTAAATCAGTAAGGTACAATGTGCTCTGTGGAAAAATAAAAATAATTATGTAATTTTATCTAAGTGCAGTGTTTGCAGACAGTAACTTCTGTGACCTAAAGCTCAAGAGCTGAAGGTCATGAGCTGCATGCCCTGCTGTGCAGCAGTGTCTTTCAATTCCTCCGAGTAATAAATGCTCTTTCCTCAAGAAGATATATCCTTATTTATGAGCCCAATGCCGTGTGATGGGGCACTGCTCTGCCGGGGATGAAAGTCCTAGCATTTCCCAGAGTCACTGCAGAATCAGGAGAGTGTGAGCTGTCAGTGAGGCAGCTCCAACATACCCTGTATTCCATTAGAAAAAAAGAGCCTTCACACCAAAATACCGTAGTCCCAAGACAGCTGTGAATTTACTGCCAAGAAAATCCCAGGGGAGTTCAACACACTAATAAATACACAGTGATCTAATGTAAGTATTTGACAGCAGAAGAGACAATGAGATTTGTTTACATCCTACTTCAGAAATAAAGGGCTGAGGGAGATATCTGGAAATTAATTTCAATTTGATCTAGAGAGTATGTTTTCAGCATTGGTGTGGTTTTTTTTCTCCTCCTTGCTGCTATGCAAATTTCTGTAATAAATGCATCTTCAACCAGGGGCCCAATAGTCCACAAAGCTTATTCTCAGCTTTATTCAGAGTTGCCACATGAAAACACCAGCCTTGTTTTGGTGATGCTGGGGGTGAGCCCAGCAGAGGTGCTTTGGAACTGACGGCCTCCTCCTATGGGATGACACCCTCTGCCAGCAAGGCTCCCACTAACACATGGCAAAATGCTCAGCTGAGACAAAGCATCTCATGCTGGGAAGGAGCTTTGGCATCATCAGGAGTGATCTGGAGTTCCACAGGCACAGCCTCCAGTGGGAGCTCAAAGCCCCAAACCCACCCATCATGGGTCTGTGAGCCACACATGGCACCAGTGCCCAAGAGCATCCAGCAAGGATGGAGGGCCAAGGGCTCCAGGCACAGAGCTGAGCCCCCAGGAACATCCCTGTCCCTGCTGGGGCTGCCAAGGGCTCCAGGCACAGAGCTGAGCCCCCAGGAACATCCCTGTCCCTGAGCAAGCTGGGACCACGCTGCTCCTGTGCACACGCTGCCCTGCATGGCTGGAGACAGACTCACCTGCCCTCGGCTCCTGGAGACAGACTCACCTGCCCTCGGCTCCTGGAGACAGACTCACCTGCCCTCGGCTCCTGGAGACAGACTCACCTGCCCTCAGCAGTTGGAGACAGACTCACCTGCCCTCAGCAGCTGGAGACAGACTCACCTGCCCTCAGCTCCTGGAGACAGACTCACCTGCCCTCGGCTGCCAAGGGCTCCAGGCACAGAGCTCCCAGTGCTGAGCCCCCAGGAACACCCCTGTCCCTGCTGGGGCTCAGGAGCAGCCACAGCTGGGCACTGATGCTGCTTCCCCCTGCATTTCTGTCAGGGAGGGCAGGTGAGTCTGTCTCCAGCCATGCAGGGCAGCGTGTGCACAGGAGCAGCGTGGTCCCAGCTTGCTCAGCTGGGGTGAAGGGACCTGAAGACTCTTCTCCTGACAGGTGACACTGAAGCAACCCCCTCCACTGCTGTGTGTCCCAGCCAGCTGTCCTGGAGCAAACAAAGGTTTTGGGTTTGCTCTACACAGGAAGGATGGGGGAAAGCACCCACCAGCAAACCAACTAGACATAGGAAGCTTCAGTTATCCCATTTATATTATTACTGATATCTTGGTTATTCAGGAGATAAATCCTTTTCCTTCATACACCCTTGGGATAGCCCAGAACCAGGTTTAGGTGCTAAAATTGCACTTAACATGCAGTTACTAAAAGAGAAAAAATTTATGAAGAAAATATCCAGATCATTCTTTATGGTAAACATAAAACATACAAGGAGAAATAGGAATCTTCAAAACCATGGACTACTCAGAAGAAACGATTTAGAGAAACAAAGTCCTGAAAGGAAAACAGTTTTGCTCAATTAATAAAATATTGCTGATGCAGTTTCAAGGAAGCCAGAGCACCAGAACTGATATATGCAACTGGAAATAACCATCCTCAGTATTCCCTTAAGTTTCCAGAAAAGGCCATCAGACATCTGGCAGAGAGGCAAGCTTAGAAAGAAATAAATTGGCAGAGATGTGTGCAGCCAGCCTTTTGCAGTGTTTCATCCAGCCAGCCTCAGAAGAAGCAAAATCTTAAATGAAATACACAAATACTTTACTACTCTTTAAAACAGATGTACATTTAAATCTGCCATTTATATTCATTTGGAAACCTAAATAACAAGTAATACTGAAAAAGTGATTTTCAGATGTCTGGAATGCTGCTCTTTCCATATATTTGAGTATATAAATCTTAGGGATTGTGTTTGGGCCCCATTTACAGAAAAGATTTTGTTGTTATATTGATTCATTCACAGTTGTAAGGTCCTTGGGCTTCTAACATAAAACTTGGATGTACAGTCAGTGTTTCTCATTTCAGTCAGAATACACCTTACAATAATACACCAGGGCTCAATCCTCTTGTTACAGTGGAAAAAGCAAAAATCCCAAACAGTATGTTTTGAAAGAGAATGTTTTCCTGTTCTTCCACCCCTCAGACAAAAATGCATTTTATAGTATAAAATGGAATTTTAGCAGCTTTCATGAAAGAAGAAAATAAAGAGTAAATACATGAGATGATGAAATACATGAATGAAAATACATTCCAAACTGATTTGTGCAACATGAGGTTACTGCAGAGTCAGGAAGGGGGCTCTGGTGGCAGTGCTGGGGTCTCAGCAGCTGATGGGCAGCAGCCCTGAACGCACACCTTCCCCCTCACCTTGGAAAGGGACAACTCCCAAGGGCAGCTGGCAATGCCCAGCCCTGCAGCTGATGGGCTGGGAGCACAGAGCCCTCCTCACTGCGGGGCAGAGGCAGGAGCACACCTCACTGCTGTCACCCACCAATCCTTCTTTCCCACTTCTTTTCCGAATTTCAGCTTCCCACCAGCACTGCCCCACTGCCCCTCAGCCCGGTCAGTGCCCACACAGGGCAGGGCAGCCCCTTGCCAGGACACGCTCCAGCTCTGCTCTGCTCCCACCCCAGCCCCTCTGCAGCTCCAGGCAGCCCAGAGTGAGCACTGAGGGCTGCAAACACAGCAGCAACAGGCCCCTAACACCTGCCCCAGGTGCTCCAGGGGACCTGAGCTGGGGGTCCCAGCCCACCCTGCAGCTGCCCACTGCAGGCTCTCGGGGACGTGTCCAGGGGCTGGAGCATCCCTGAGGATACAGACCTGCAGCCCCCTGCTCAGACCCTTCCCCACCCCTCCTGTACCCAGGCAAAAATAAAATTTTTCCTGTGCACATAGACTCTTGAGGGTTTCACTTTGACTTTTTTGCCATTAACTTCAAAGTAAAAATCAACTCTCCCGTGGGTGCGTTTCCACAGGAAATCCTGCCCCTTGTTCACTCTTATCCTTACAGAGAACCATTTCCTTTGGCTTGATAGCAAACTGCCTGTAGCCCTGTGCCACAGTGAATACTGTTTAACACTAAATATAGACTGAAGGAAGGAAACATCAGACAGACAACAGTAGCGAGGAGTGTCAGTGTGGAGCTTGGATGAACACACTCTGCTAACACAAAACCTGCAGAATAACCAACAGTGAGATCACAGCTTCTCTTGAGTTTGAGGAGAAAAAAAAAAAATCCACCATTGCTGAAAATAAATTTTAAAAACACCCAAGGCAACAAAAGCATGCACAGATCAGAAAGACACCCTACCAGCACTCCAGTCTCATGGGATCCTGACTGCTCCTCCTCGTGTTAATGGTTACATTCACTTGAGATTTTATATTTTTAAGCATGTGGACTCTGCCCAGCTCTGAAAGCCTACAGGTGTTTTACTCTGGAGTGTCCCACACTGCACAGAACCCAGCACACACTACCTGGTGCCCCCTTCTCTACTGATCACCCCAGCCACTCACAGCTTTCCTGGGAAAGTGAAACCTTACTCCCAACCCCAAACACAACCTCGGGAGTTTGTGTGCCCAACCCCACGTGAGAGCCTGTGACAGGAACAGTGGCATCAATTCCAGTTCTGCCTTCAAACCATCATGCTGTTCCCATGACACAGGGCCCCAGTGAGCAGCAGTGTAACCCAAACTGGGGGCTGCTGCAGCCCTTTGATTATTTCCACTCAAACATCTGGCTGGAAAAGGAGAGTGCTGGAGTTTGCCAGCTCCCACACTGGGACTTTCCAGTGGGTACCAAGTCCAGGCTGCTCTCCAGCTCCCATTGCTGGCACCATCCCCACTGCTGCCTCCAGACCACCCTGTCTGTGGCTGCAGTGACATCCCCTCCCCTCCTGCACAAACTCCTTCCAGCCTGGCCCCACAGACAAATTCTGAGCTCCCACACCTGCAGCTGTACATGCTGAGATCCCTAAACAAGGAAAACAAAACTAACAAGAGTACATTTCTTGTCTAAAACAAATAGCAACAAACTCAAATTGAAGACCCAGTCCAAAAGTCTTTGCTTTTGCCCAAAGAAGTGCAGTGAAGGTTATCCAAGATAAGATCAAGCTCAGTTTGCTCCCCGGTCCCGTTGCATTTGGCCAGATGAGCCCCCGTGCTCTGGGCAGTTTGATGTGAGGCAGCACTCCCAGCTCAGCTCAAAGGCTGTGCTCCTCTTCCCGTCCCCATAGACTGCCAGTCTACATTTCCCCCTCTTTTCACATTAACTGTTAACATATTTATCCATTTTCCATTTGTCTCCCCAGCAAGCTCTTCCAAGCCTGTTATCCTCACCAGGACAGTGCATTCCACCAGAGCCATTTCTCCCCAGCATCACTGTGGATGTGACAGCCCAGAAGTGCTGTCATCACCCCAGAGGGGAGCACCAAAGCTCTCAGGGCACACACAGTCCCAGCTCCACCTGAATTAAGGTTTACTTGTAATATGCATTTACACTTGTGGGCAGATTAATCGATTAATTAAGTTACTGTCAAACCAGTGTGACCAATGGTTAGTGATGCAAAAAGGTATTTAATATCTAAACCCTCCTGGCTGCAAAGGGGCTGCTGGAAACTGAAGCAGCAGTCGTTAACACAACTCTTCTGCTGCAAAGAGAAAAGCTGTCACAGCAAGCTTTGGAAGAGCTGCTGGGCTTCCACCACTTCCCATCTGCATTTCCTGCACCATTTTCCAGGCTTTAGGCAAGAGGCTTTTTGTTTGAAACTAAGCAAAAAAAAGGACAAAGGGTACTAACAAAGGATAACAATGTGTGTTATTTTCACAATTTTCAATATAACTCTGTAAAACAAAAATGGCAATTGAGCTAAAGCATCCCTGTCCTACAGCTAACCCCATGTGGCAGAATTAGGGCCCAAGTAACCCTCCTGCAGATTTTCACTGAACACTGGTGAAAGGGATGGATCACATCAGGCAGCAAGTGAAGAGCACAGAAATGAGCACATTTCCAGAGTACACCTGCTGAAGGTAACCAAGCACCTGCAAAGCAGGAGTTCATCCCAGGGACTGAGGTTCCTGCCATTCAACCCTCCACAGGCATTTACACTTTACACCACTGAGTATAGCCTGTGTAGTCAGCTCCTACAGCTGCATCCACTGGCTCCTGTGATCTGCTCCCCCCTCTGTCCCCCCTCAGTGTGACTCAGATCCTCATGCTGCATTTCACATATTGCATTTCACATATTGCATTTCACCTGGGCAGCTCCGTTCCTGTTTGCACCTTCCATGGGAGCTGTCACTGCAGTACACACACCTCAGCTCCTGGGTGACATCCCAATTACAGCAAGGTCCAGCCCCACAGTGGAGCTCAGTGTGCCAGGCACTACACCCAGCACAGGCACTGCAGCCTATGCCCCAATGAGATCTTTAACTTTAAACATATACATGTCTTTTTTATATATGCAAATCTATGTTAAAATTCTATTAACTGTGAAGAATGGAATGGAGAATGTACAGGGAGCTCAGCAGGCTAGAAGCCAGCATAGGAGGCTGTTATACACAGGCTGTTCAACCCTCTCAAATCTTTACAGTGTCCCCCTGAAAGATTTGGAGATTTCCACAAGGCTTTGTCCTCCAGTAGAGCAAAAACATCTCCTGGCAAATCCAGTGTGAGCGTAATCAAAACAGGAAGCTTTGGCCAAAAACAAATAAACAAATCAAGCAACCAGAAGTCAGTTTCCCACTATTGACACAAAATGTCTTGGCAAGCCACGGGGTTTTACATGAAGTTAAGCAGCTTATCCTCAAAATAAAGGAATGTGAGCTAAATGAAGAGACATGACAAGGAGCAAAGGATCTGTGACAGGCTGAACCTGGCAGGCCAGACTGGATCTGTGTGTGAGCACAGCCCAGACAGATCGACAAACAAGGTGGGGAAAGCCTTTTACAGTAACCAGGTGCAAAGCAACAACCTGAGCAGGTCAGGCAGCAGGACTGAGCACCAGCCTGGGCAGAGCACCAGGATCACAGCTGAGCCTGAACTGGGGAGCCAGAACAACATGGTCTGCACTGGCCTTGGGAGAACCACTCCTCTGGGACCCCTGAAGAGATTTTTAACTTTGTGGGGAGCTCAAGAAAGCTTCTGCTACAGGCAGAAAGCTTCATAGATAAAAAGAGCAGAACAGAAATGACAAGGCTTAGTAATATACAAATCCATAGGTAGAGGAACAACAACAAAAAATATATACATGCAAAACACCTAGAAGTGGTTTTTCCCCCAACTCATTAAAAAGCACTTTGCTCTTCTACACCCATCTACAAAATTACTCAAAAGACACTGCCAGGAATAGAGACTTCCAATTTAGAAGTTGTATCTCTGGAATGTTTTTCCTCATTGTAACCATGTCTCGCTCAGATAAGAGACTAGACTGCAGCAAGAGAATTGATGCATACATTTCCCCAGAACTACTGAACTCTTCCCAAGCTACTGTACATACACAGTCTGGCACACTGGGCTCAAATAGGCACATACTTGAAAATTAAAATGCAAGTCCAGCACTGCAAGAGCATGTGCTCTGGGCCCTGCTTATCAGAAGGAAAAGTGTTTCAGAGAAAATCACTCCTTCTGTTACACAACACTCACCATCCACTGCTGCTGACAGGACAGACTTGGGAGGGAACAGAGGGGAGACATCCTCAGTTGAAAAACTTGTTTTCCATCTCCAAGTCCCCTATAATTTGAAGTGAAGGTGAGTCTGCCACAAGGATGGGCCCTGGGAAGGGAGGGCACTCCCCTGGAACATTCTGCAGCTGGCACGATCACACTGCGACTGCCAAGGGCTCGGACAGCCCCATGCTATGTACCAGACATTTAAAAAGCCAAGCACAAAATCCCATTTCCACAAACACGTGGTGGACACGTTTATTCAACCAGGATTGATCCAACACTCAAACCAAATTCATGGCATCATGAAGCACCAGTGGAAACCCCAAAAAAGCAGCCAGCAATAACACTGCTGCAGCCAAAATTCATTTTGTGTCTGTGGCTCCAGAAATTCAAAGCCACTATGGAAAATATTGTATATTTAAACCTAACTATTCAGAGATATCCTGTTTGCAGTGAGGTAACACCTCTATTTTTCTCTGTCACAAGGAAGTGCACTTCACCTAGTATCAACATTCCTCATGGCGCTGGAATGGCTCTTTTCCTGTTTAGGAAAATGGGCTTCAGGCCTCAATTAAACTCTGAGAAAAAGTAAGGACAACTTTATTGACTTTGTCGCCATGAAATTTTTTTCATATTTTGAAACGTCCCAAATCGATTGTGGGTTACACAGGGAAAAGCCATCTTGAGTTTCCTCTGTCACCCGAAAGAGATGAAACTGCAATGGACTCATCGCTGGCTACTGTGGCACAAGGGTGCATTTCAGGAATTGCTGCAGATCTGGGACTCACAAGGACAGCTGTGCTTGTTATTGCATGCTTCTCTAGGAGAGCTCTGGAAGCATGTATTTATGCTGAAATCTGTTAATTTTATTTAAAAAGCAAGGGTAAAACTGTCCTTAAATTGAGGATTGAGAATTAGGATTATCAACACAATTGCCATTCCCTCGGGATGGAAACTGCCCCACAATCCTCAGGCTGGAGCTGCTGCCTCCCAACAGAGATGCTGCAGGAGCAGGGAGAACGGGGGCTGCAGCTCAGGAAGCACCACCCTGAGCAGCCCTGTGCATCAGACTCTACACTGTGATTTTTAATCTGTGCCACTTTTCTACATTCACAAACTGTCCTCCACCTCGTGGCACCACCACAACCTACAGCCCATTCCACAGGAAAAGAGTTATGGAAACTGTCAAAGTCTACAGCAAATAATTCACCATCACATTAATTTAGTTTAAACAATAGCAACTGTTTCCATGCTTGAAACAGATTTCATGTCTCAGAGCAGCTCAGCACTGAAGACTCGGTCTCTCCCCAGTTCCAGCCCTCCTGGAAGAGTGCAGCAGTTGGCATTTGCCAACAGACCGCAGCCAGCAGCCCCACCGTGGGTCACCAGTGTCCCCCCACTGCAGGGCACCAGCGTCCCCCCAGCCCATGGGGCAGAGCCTGGCTGCACCCAATGTCCCCCCAAGCCCCCTCTGACACAGAGGCACAAGGAGGAGTTTTAACAGGTGACCTGAATGCTGACTTAAACTTCAGATCCACACGAGAAATGGAATTTCCTCATCAAAAAAGTTAAGACCTGCACTCAACTGCTGGAATATTTTCTTTATTCATCAAGCAAGGTACAGGCGAGGGCACTTCACTCAGCATTTTAAGACAACTGAACAACAGAAAATTCTCTTCCTGCCCTGTGCTTGTAGCCTTCCTACAGGCCCAACTGGATTTTGCTTTCCTCTCGAGTTTTGACACAGGTATTTTCCACAGTAACATAAAATTTACTCCGCTGTAGTAACAGGTTAATAAAACTAACTGGAATTATTTATTAATGCACTCTTAGTATCTGGTATACTAAGTACAACATACAGGCTGCTGTATACCTGCTTTATATTTCTACTTGAAACTAAGAAAGTTTGATACACTGGGATTAGCTACATCCATCCCTGTACATTGTCCAACTCCAGTCACCAGAGTCACATCGAGACAGAAGCTTCAAACTTCCTCTCAAATTCCACAGTAAACATCAAGTTTTTTATACTTCTTTTTCTGGGGCTCAGGAGCTGTTTTCCACCCGAGCTGCCAGCACAGGTGTCCTCGTGTGACAACTACACCACAAAGGTGCTGCCACTGGAGCTCACTGTCAGCTCACCTGCTTTGCCACTTACTCTATTTTGAGAACAGATAGCTCAGAGTGACAGGGCACAGCTTAATACATGCAAAATAGACCTGCTCTTGTTTTCAACCATAGCTGGCCTGTCACAGGTCCTTAAAGGCACACCAAGTGTCTGGACCATGTTAAAACTCCAGAATTTTCCCCCCATTCTCCAATTTCCAGTCTTTAATGAACACGAGGATATTAGCCACGGTAATCATTTCACAGTTCATACAGATTAGAGTGCAAAGCACAGTAAATGATGAAGCTGTTGCCACTCCTGAGGGCTCAGCAGGGCTCTGGAGGCTGCAGCCTTCCTTGGGTTTGGATCTCCTCATCTGACTGAAGCTGCCAGCTGCTGCTTCAGAGCCAACAGCTACAGGAACCTCACAGAGCCAGAGGAAGGAGGATATGGCTGTGGAGCAAGGCGTTTCCCCCGGGAGCAGTAACTTGGTTATCTGCAGCCTGTGAGCCTGCTCTGTGCTGGGAGCTGCTGTCCCTGTCCCACGGCCAGGCCACGCTCCGGCCACAGCCAGGGCACAGCTTGAAGGGGCCCGGTTCCAGCAGCACAGCACAGCTCTGATGGGCACCTTTAGACACACACACCCTTCTGTGCAGCTCTGCAGTCAGAAAACATTGGGATGGAAACAACAGATTCACAGCCAAATCCCAGCTGGGGTTCCCTGAGCATCCATCAGGCTGGGCTCTCCCTGGCACCAGCCCACACAGATGGGCTGGGCTGTTCCTGGAGTGACCCACATCACACAGGCTCAGCATGTCCTGGCTGTTCCTGGAGTGACCCACATCACACAGGCTCAGCGTGGCCCTGGCTGTTCCTGGAGTGACCCACATCACACAGGCTCAGCGTGGCCCTGGCTGTTCCTGGAGTGACCCACATCACACAGGCTCAGCGTGGCCCTGGCTGTTCCTGGAGTGACCCACATCACACAGGCTCAGCGTGGCTCTCCACTTCAGCCCTGACTCTTAAGTGTCATTACATTTACAATCCAGTGACAGGAGCACACACGGGCACATTCTCACACCCCAGGCAGAGCCATAGCACACACAAATTAACCACGAGTACTCGGGCTGGTAGGAATGGCGCTCAGGGCAGCCACTGGATCTGAGCTGTGGATTCCAGCCACAGGCTGCAAATTCACTGCCCCAAAGGAACACTGCCTGTGTAAATGGGCTGGGGGGACACCTGTCTATCTCTCTACCTGCCAAGAGGAATTAAAGTCCTTGAGGTGCAAACTCTGGCACTGACACATCCTGAGTGACACTTGCTAGAACAGCAAGAGAAGCCGTGGTGCTGCAGGGATCCCTGCACAGTGGGCAGACAGCAAGATTGTGCATTTTCAGGAACAGCAGCGGGAACAAGTGTGTACTAAAACTAGCACTGCCCATATCAAGGTGAAGATTTAATTGACTTTTAAAAGCCAAGCAAGTTGATAGGGTCAAAAGTTAATTAAATACATTTTGCTTCAAATTATTTGCCATTTCAGGTTGGATTATTATACAGTTAAAGTATTAGCAAGAAGGGTCTAAGAGCATCATTCTATATTTACAAGAGGAAATACTTCAAATTTTTAATTACAAAACCCCTCAGCTTCACTAGTATTTTAAAGGAATTTCCTAGAAAACTTGGATAACTATGGATTACCTTTTTTTTTTTTTTTAATTCTTCATTCGCAGTTCCAACACAACCACAAAGCTAGAGACAAAACCACTTCACTCAGTAGCGTGAAAACTCGAGAGTCAAGGTTACTCAGGAAATATCTTCTAATTCCACCAGAGGTGATCCTGGAAGCAGCCCTAGGCTTCCAGAACAGAAGTGTATTGTTGAAGGCAAGTGCCTGCTGTTCAGAGCTCTTCAGTGGGGCTGTTGAACACAGCAACTATTAACAGAAAGAACAGCGAGAAAGAAAAGCATCATTGTTCCCACGCTGACCAAATCTTGCATCTACTGTAAATACATTAGCAAACACTTAACAGCACAACGCCTTTGTGCCTTCTGTACCTATGCAAACATCTCATTATGCTTTTTCTTCCCTTTCAGAAGGCTCTCACATCCAAAAACATCCCTTCCTATCAATTTCTTGTTGACAAAACAAGAACGAAACCCTGATTTCTTCCCTGTACTGTTGATAGGAATGAGTCTGCTGAATCTTCTCTGAAAAAACCACCAGGAGTGAGGTACTCCAGCCTTAAATACAGGTATTTAGCCCACAAGATGAAACTCGAGGTAGTCTGGACACTGCTGTTCAAAATCAACAGATTCTTTCCTAAACCACTGCTACCAAATAATATAAAAGTGCAAAGACTGTGTTTTTAACTGAAGTGTCGTATCTTTTATGTGTAACTTAAAGCATTAAACAGACATTTCCACCACAGGAAATAAAGCAAATATGCCAATTAAAATAATTTTTAAATATCAATAAAAATATTGAGGACTTAGTCTCCAAGTCCATCTAGGAGCTTTTGAAGCGTTTTAACTCGCACTTCACCCTGTATTACCCAAGATACATTATTTCCCACAGAGACACAGAGTGCACACCTCACCAGCACCCGGGCAAAGCTGGAACAGCTGCTGAATGTCAGGCTGCTGTTCCCAAGCAAACAGCTCTGTCAGGCTGCAGGAGAGCAGTGCCGTGAATTCCAGCTCGCTCCAGCCAGGGAAACAGGGAAATGCAATCCCCAGATACAGCTTCTGTTCTCCCTTCAAGAGCATTAACCCCCAAACACTTCCCCCACTTACTTCAGATCTCATGAAATGCTTAAATTTTCTCTAAGTGCCAAATGCCACCCTCTCAGCTGGCACCAGGCATCATCCCAACCTGTGCCCTGCCCGCTGGTCACAACCTGCCTGGCCCCAGAGCCCTCACGGTCCCTTCCCTTGGTGGCTGAGATGTGCCCAGGGCCCCCAGCTGTCCCCACTCTGCACACGGGGGACACGAGGGTGCAGAGGAGCAACCAAGGAGCACCCGGGTCACCTCAGTGCATTCCCCAGGGGACAGCTGCCCTGGCTCCCCACCGCACTCATTCCAGCTCTGCCTCGCTCCCAGATAGCCCAGGAACCAGGTGGGCCACCAAAATCCACGAATGCAGTGGTGGGGAAGAGAGACAGACTGGGGGCCATGAGCTGGGGAAACCTGCCCGAAATTCCCCCTCACACCCCAGTTTGCCCAGTGTCTTCCTCTAGCACAAGTCCCATTTCTGTGACAGTATTTGAAAACAAATCAGAAAAAGAGAGGTCCTCAACAGCACATTAATCAACATAGATATGAATCTAAAGGAATTCAACAGGGAAACAGGAAAATATCTGCCTGGGCTTCCTAGCTGTGAACACTCTCTAAGCTTTTGACCTGGCTTGTCCAGGCACTCACCAGATGAGCACCTGCCCACGAATGGAGCCACCCAGGTGTCCAGTGCTGCTGCCCGGGGCTCCAGGGAACACTGGGATGTGCGGGCAGCCCGGACACCCTGGGACACCGAGCTGCCCTGGCAGACTGACAGACACCTCGGTGTGCCAAGCACAGCCCCAGTGCCAGCTGCTGTCCCCTGGAGGGGCCACCCCTCGCACACTGCCCTCGGTTCTGCCCCTCAGCCAGGCGCTGGGGCACGCCCTAGTCAGAAATCTTTTACTGCAGCAGCATCTCCCTCACCCATCTTTTCTGCAAGAGGAAGACAAATGTAACAGACACAGATCTGGAGTTTATTACTACATTGAGAGCCTGAGCTTAAGGTTAAAAAGCCTTTTCCTCAGCCTTATTAAGAGCAGAGAACCAGCCTTCCCATGTCAACACCCAGCAGGCAGCTCACGTCCAAACAGTTTCTGATCCTGCTGTACACAAACCTGAGCTCTGCCACAGCTAAAGTCAGCACAAGTCCTGATGTCCTGCACAACTGGCCCCAGGCAAAGCCATTGCAGTGCTGCTGGGACCCAAAACACCCGGAGCCTGGGGAGGGATGGAAGGCACTGGCAGGGCTGGGATCCTGTGTGCTCAAATCAACAGGAGGTAAATCCTGAAAAGTTTTTGCCAATGCTGGTTTGGCTCCTCCACCTTCCCAGCTGCTGCAGCTCAGTCAGGGAAGCTAAAAATACTTTACTTTCTAAAAATCCCTTTTCCACACGAGGCGGAGCTGTGGTTACCACGGAGATGGCACCACACAATCCCCAGGGATCGCTGCACATCACCGAGCCTCAAAACTGCCCCTGGGGAAGGGGAGAGCATGGCTGCAGCCAGGCTCACTCCATGGCCAGCACGGCTGCCAGAGCTGCTCGAAGAGGGGCTGGGGGCCCTCACCCAGGGCTGCCAGGAGGGCAGAGACTCCCTGTTTAGAGCAGACACCCACAGAAACCACTGCCCAAAGTGCTCCATAAAGCAGCGTTTGGGTACCAACTCATTCACACGTCTTGCTTATGAACAATTAATCCTGATGGACGGGACAATTATTAAGAACTCGTTCCGTTTCCTATCTCACCATCGAACACAGTAACCCTTCAAAGCCAGGAACACTGCAGCACACAGCTCTCCTGACAGTGCCAACAGGCTCCCAACAAATCAAACAAGCTGCCTGTGCCTCATGATGCAAACTGAGCCTGCTTTGAATCTTTCATCATCCAGGAATGTTTTTGAAAGATTTGCCCTATTTTAGTACAAGGGATTGAAAATTACAGTTCTACCGCTCTACTGATATGTGAACAGCAGGAAAAATGCTAAGAGAAAGGATGGTACAGTGTAAAAATGAGGACATGTACAAAAGAAGATACCTAGACAAAAAGAAAAAAAATGAAAAAGATATCCCTGCATAGAAGACTTAACAAAAAATCATCCCCTATTAATACATTCTCAGCACAGCCCTGCAGAAAGCTTGATATGCCAGCCATCAGTTAGAGATATTAAAAGACCAGGCAACAGAGTGGTTTTAAAATAAGAAACCGCCAAATTTCCTAAGAACATCCGTAGTAAAAAAAACCAAATGAATACAAAGTCAAACCACCCTCCTCAAATGCATGGCCTTCAGCAGGTGAGTGCTAGATATCCCCAGGTCAGATCCTTCTACGTGTCCTCACACAGACAGTGACAGAGACACCCTCCATCCAAGCCCTGAATTTTGGAGAACAGTATTATCTTCATTTACTGGACCTAGTTTTAATAAGCTCATTGATTTAAAAAGATTTTTAATCAGTCCAGTTCTAAGGATGCACATCAGTAACAAGAGTGGCAATAACTAATTTCTCCAGCCTAAAACGCTTACTGTACATTTCCTCATCCAAAGGAAAAAGGGGAAAATATGCAGTCAGTCAATCACATTATGAATTCCTGAGAAGTCCAGATACATGAGATATTCCATGAACTGGAAAAAAACTAGGAGTTTTCCCCTTGCCTTTAAAAAGTCAGTGTTGCCAAACATTGGAGCAAGTCCAGAGGAGACTCCACTGACCACAGGGCTGGAGCCAGGCTGGGAGAGCTGGGGCTGCTCAGCCTCAGGAAGAGAAGGATCCAGGGAGAGCTCAGAGCCCCTGGCAGGGCCTGAAGGGGCTCCAGGGGAGCTGCAGAGGGAAAGGCCCCGGAATGACAGGACTCAGGGAATGGCTCCCACTGCCAGAGGGCAGGGCTGGGTGGGATTTTGGGCAGGAATTGTTCCCTGGCAGGGTGGGCAGGGCTGGCACAGGGTGCCCAGAGCAGCTGTGGCTGCCCCTGGATCCCTGGCAGTGTCCCAGGCCAGGCTGGACATCGGGGCTGGAGCCCCCTGGGACAGTGGGAGGGGTCCCTGCCATAGCAGGGGTGGCTCTGGGTGGGATTTGGGGTCACTTCCATCCCAACCCATCTGTGACTCTCTGAACACAATGGTGCAGGCCAGTCTGATGCTGTAAAGCAGGGTCACACCTGCTCACCTGCTCCCTGAGATGTGTCCCCTGAGCACAGGGAACAGTTAACACCCTCACACCAAGCACACCTGCAAGTGTCATTTCTTTCCTTGGCTCCCCTATGGTTCCCACACTGCCCACAGGGACAGTGCCACCAACCCCAACAGGCAGAGAGCCACGGGTGCCAAACTCAGCAGCCAGAACCAGTCATTAAATCCACACTTAATGGAAATTTCAAAATAATCTCACACATGATACCAACTAACAGGAGTTTTCTGTAGATTCTAAAAATCCAGCAGCTCTGTTTCTGTGAGGTTCTCATTCTTGAATAATTTAAAACAGGCAGTCTCTCTCTGTGTCTCTTTCTCTCCTGCCCCCACCCATTTCTCATTCCTGTCAGTACATACAAACACTCTGCAATAGCTTTCCAAGTTCAAAAGGAACCACAACATCACAGCTGGCCTCTGATAAATTTCACCTACTTTCCCATACACTGGCTGTAGAACTTTTAAATTAAATATTTCTATTCTCAGCAGATTAGATTGCTGAGAGAAAGCAGATGCCAGGAGAGCTGGAAGCATCATTACTGCCAAGGGCTCCTGCAATGCCTGGGAGTTAATTAGGTGAGGTAAGAATGAAGATGATGGCATAAAGCAACCCACAGGCTTTGCTGCAAATCAAGGGGAGGAACAGTGAAGAGCTTTGCAAAGCTTGTCTGCTGGCACACCTGAAATCGAGCTTGGTCCCAAAGCACATGAATAAAAGATGCTGGCCAGGCATCTGAGAGACAGGCACCCTGGGAACAGCCTGTAGGACAAGTCAAATCTGCTCTTCCCTTCCTCAGCATGGAGAAAGCTTCTCGGGGGGAGCTTTCCCAGGGCTGTGTGCTTGGAAGGAGCAACAGTTACCTGTCCAACTCCAGAGCCTCAGCAAAAGCTCTGGTCCCATCTCCTCCTTCACTGCCATGGAAATCTGCATCTTAAGGATGCAGCTTGGGCAGAGTTCCAGACAGCTGCACCCATTTTGTTTGTGCCACCTTGGTGGTTGTGCTTTGACCACTTGTGATGCCAAGGGAAAATAAAAGGATCTGCTTGCAGAGCACAGCCCCACTCTGTGTTTGCAAAGCTATAAAGACAAGGGAGAAGCCAGAGAAAGGTTGGAAGAGAAAAAAAGCAGGAACTGGGTCATATCCAAATTGACTGGATGAAGACAAACTTGGAATGAAGGAGGCTGTTTCCTGCCCAACAAAACTCTATTGCACAAGGGCACCCCAAACACACATCACTGCACCTGGCCAGAGTCTTTACCTGGAGCTTTGGCTTTGAATAATTTCACTGCAGAATTCATCTCTTAAGATGCAGCACGTCCCACAGAGAGCTGCTGCTGAAACCACTTTCCAAAGAGAAGGATTTACCAGAATTTCAGCCCTTTGGCACAAAAGAACCTTTGCAGAAGATGAAAAAAAAACCCAAACCAGCAGTTTTTATCCTGCTAGGTATCTCCCTGCCCTGAAAACACTTGAATTGCATTACAGAAGTCCATGGGGAAAAAAGTTGCACTGTAAGAGTCAGTAAACACTGCACCCTGTCACTCCAAACCCAGCCCTCTGGCTGGTCTGTCCTGCCCTGTTTTACCTAAGAGGCTCATATGTATTTCCATCATTACAGCCTTAACCTGAAGATACATATACATCCATGGACAGTACTTGATGAAGGCAAACAAAAAACAAAAACATTGCATTAGAGTGTAAAATTTGGTTTATCAATTTTCGGAAGGCTGTCCAAGGAGATGGCTCAGGGAAAAAAAATTAAAATCCAGTAGCACTTTCAGGCAGCTGTTAACTGCAGTTCCAGCATTCGTGCTTGAGGATCAGCTGGAAATCCACATTATTTGCACTGTAACATCACGAGAGAGGCTCCCAAGGAGCGTGGGAATGGAATGGCAGAGTTTGAAACACATATGGCCAGTCCTTTACAGCCAGTGATGCAGCGAGATCATTTTCACACAATCCCTTTTCCAGTAATTACAACATGAGAAGAAAAACTCATTTCAGTGAGCATCTGAAAAAAAGCATATTAATCCCTAACACATAAAGGTCTCATCAAAACCTTAGAAGATTTGCTGAGCACAGTTATTAATAGTTTGCCTGTCTGCTTTGATTATATTTGACATAGTTTCCATATGGAAACTTACACTAAATTTCATCAAGAGCTTTACTTTGTTTAAAACACCAATCCATCTAATGTAATAAATATTTGCAGATATAGGAAAACATCACCTTTGTGGGTTACCCTTATACAGAAGAGTAAGAGAATTCACACACAGCTTCACTCCAGTGCTTCCTACTTCCTTCCTGAATAATACACACCTTATCCTCCAACCCAATTCTCAGCTGTTCCACTTCGTATACAGCTATTCTGGCCTCACTGCTTGTATTTGTGGAAAGTCCTGTTTGTTTTCTTTGCATCAAGAGGCTTGAGGGGTCACTGAAGTTACTTACATAGATAAACCTTCTGAAATCTCCCATCAAAAAAAAAAATTATTGGATGTAACAGCATCATGCTAATCAGCCAAGTTAAAAAAAAAAAAAAAGCAAATAACATAGAGCTGATAAACCAGTAAGAACACATATTACACATACTGGTCCTGTCGTCTTTCCATTCCTGTCTTCCCTTGTACACAATCACAGTTTTTGTGTCATATTTAACGAAAACCCACTAATTTATGCAAGAAATAAAGCAGCCACGTCAAGGTCAAGACTTTTATAAACAATTTCAGATCATTTTCATTAAGATCGTCACTACAAGCTCACATTTAACACTCAAAGTACCAAGTTATGATGCTCTCAGGAATCAGCCAGGTAAGTACCTGGAGCGCCAGCGCCATCCCCAACCCCATCCCCGGGGGAGCCGCCAGCCCCCGGTGGAGCCCCCAAGCCCCGCATCCCATCCCCGGAGCCCCAGCGCACCCTGCGGCTCAGGCAGCAGCGCTGAGCCTGCGGGAGCCACCTGTGGGATCAGGTGTGCAATTCCCGGCGGAGGGAAGGGTCTGAACCTGCCCCGCTGCCGGCGGCACCGCCAGCACAGCGGGCGAGCCCGGGCCGGGCCAGCCCAGCCCAGCCCGGCTTAGCCCAGCCCAGTTCAGCCCAGCCTGGTTTAGCCCGGGCCAGCCGAGCTAGCCCAGCCCAGCCCGGCTTAGCCCAGCCCAGTTCAGCCCAGCCTGGTTTAGCCCGGGCCAGCCGAGCTAGCCCAGCCCAGCCCGGCTTAGCCCAGCCCGGTTTAGCCCGGGCCAG
>VZTB01002155.1:341913-353415 GCA_013397245.1 Thryothorus ludovicianus
AGCCCGGTTTAGCCCGGGCCAGCCCAGCCCGGTTTAGCCCAGCCCGGTTTAGCCCGGGCCAGCCCCGCAGAAGCCCCGGCTGTGCCGCTCCCCCGTGAACCGCAGCCTCTGTGCTGCGCAGGGATTGAACAATCACGTACATCAAGAGAAATACTTTCTTTTTACTCTCTGTCCTATCTCGGCTTTCCCGGTGCTCAGTGCGGCTGTTTGGGCCAATCGTGCTTCAGGCAGATACACAGGAGCAGATCAAAAGGAGACACACAAGCGTGGCATCGACTCGCCTCCCAGCACGGGCCTGTGCTGCAGCTTCATTCTGGGGTAAATACCACACTGGCTGCCAGTAAACCCTGCAGATCCACTGCCTGCACTGTCCCCGGCACCTGGAACGGTCTCCTGGCTCTTTCCCCACTCCTGAAGTTACTGGGAACAGGGTATTTATTTGCTACTAAAATGTCAACAGAAAAGCAAACAAACAAAACCCATCAGAGCTGCAAGCCTGACTTGGAGATTCCAGTTCCCACACACCAGGAGGGCATGAGAAAGCTTTCACAATATTTAAAGAACTTTATAAGCTGACAGACAACATGCCTGGTTTTCCTCCAGTTTTTAGGAAAGCACACACATGTTCCAGTTCCTGGACCAGTCACTCCACAAAGCATCTGGAAATGGTCTACATGCATAACATAAATGCAGATAAAAAAGGAATGAGGAATTGTCACAAAATGTCCAACAGAGAAGCATGCTGTCATCAACGGGCAATGGCATCAGCAACAAAGATAAAACCAAAGAAAAAACGTATAATGTCTGGCTACAGAGTCACAGAATGTGGCGGAGCTCCAGAGCTCCACTCCTTGCTCTCTCAGGTGCTCAGGGCCTTATCCAGGTCACTTCCAAGCATCTCCAAAGCTGGGGGTACCACAGCTCTCTGGCATTTCCTTATGGACCTTTCTTGCACTGTTCTGAATGCAGCAGTTCCTACCCTTTTCTATTTAATATGCACTGCCATCGTACAACACAAGTTCATTATTATTAAGAAACACAAGCAAGCCTTGCACAGAAATTCACCTGCTTATCAAGGATGTCTCCCTTCCCCTGGCTGATACAGCTCTGTCTTCACCCGTCCTGGGAGACAACTGCTCACACACCTCAGGAACACCACAGTGACAGTAACAGCCTACCAGAACAAGCAGATCCACACAGCATTCATACAATTCAGGAAAAAGTGGGAAAGGAACTACAGATCCTTCTTTTCTGAGATAAGTAAAAGGTGCACAATGGTCATAAATAACAAATACTTGAATATTTAGTAAGGACAGCTGAAGAGAAAAGGGTTTGTTTCCTTTTTGCTAAAAGGCTGTCCCAGAAGACAAATGAGAACTGGCTTCAGAGCCTGGTGAGCTGTGGAGCCAGGATCAGGCCTGTCCTCCCAGCCCAGAAAAACAACACTGCCAGTTCATGAAAATAAACTTGTCTTAGCAGAAGATTTTTGGGTCACATCCAGTTCTCTGAAGTGCGTGGGTTGGTCCTATCATACTGTCCCACCCAGTTCTTGACTTCTTCATGTGCCTGGCAGCATTTGAAGTTAAAAATAAACATAAAAAATACCCCAACAGTTTTTTTTCAATTTATTCCTCCAATAAAAAGTACAATAGAAATTCTGGATCAAAACTTTCATTCTAAACAGATGGTTTTTAAAAACATTTTGAATGGTCAGGCCAGAGACACAAATGCTTTTGTCAAAGGGAACCTTCTTTGTGCAAATCTGCAGCAGTGCTGGACCCAATGACAGCTGTCTGCTCAAGAGTGCATGGAAAGGTCTTCTCTGCCCAGAGAGGCTGAGGAAAGCAATAATTCTGTCCTTAAACAGAAATTCTGAAGTAATTAAAACAGAGTCAATGCTGGCTGATGGTACTTCATGAGTACAGGCTTTCCTCAAGTGATTTTTGTACCATTTCATTTCATATTCACTTGACATGCAGAGTTCAGCACACAGTTCTGAGCTGTTCCTACAGGAAAACTAATTTGGCTTTTCCAAAAGGATTGGTAAAGTGTCTAAACTTAAAGAGTTTGCCACCCCAGGAAAACAAAAATCTTCAAAACAAGCTCCTACCACATCACTTGAAAAGCTTTAATGAAAGGATTCAGAATGAGGTCCTGCTCCCAATCAATGCATGTGTGCCTCTCACTGTTCACCCTCTGCAGTGCCACCAGTGCCACCAGTCCAGTACAGCAGTGCTCCAGACAGCCCAGCCAGGAATATGCACTGCCTTGCCAACACATTCAAGTATTCCAGAACAATTTAAAAAATTTTCTTTTCAAGAATGCAGTGGAAAACAAAGTGAGGAGGGAACATGTAGAGGCAGCTCTACCCCAGGCAAAGTACAACAAACAGGTTTTGGATCCTGCGTGTTCCCATGGTAGCCAGAGCCTGTTCGAGCGAGGCCTCGTAGCCGGGGTGAGCCTTCTAGAGAAGGTGAGGCTGTCCACATCCTGTAAACAGCGTCTGTGAGCCTCACACAGCACAGACCCACAGCGAGCATCTTCCCCTGACTGCGCTCACCCCATACCCAAAGGGAGCCAAGAGCCTCCCGTTGGGCAGAGGGCTCTCACAGCTCACCCTGCCTGAGCCTTAGCTTGGCACGAGGGCTGGTGCATGCCCACACAGGCAGTGCCTCAGGCCACACCAGGTGCTCCTCCGCCTTTCTGGAGCTAAAGCTGAAGGAAGAAGCTATTGCCAGGGCTCTCAGCCATGGCCCACATGGTCCAGCCATGCTCACCTGCCATCACACCCTCCCCGCTGCACTAGCTTCAGCACCTCCAGAGCATCCCTCCCAAATCCTGCCCTCCTGGGCAGAACAGGGACGCCGTGCCCGCAGCCTGTCCCTCACACGGGGGGCAGCTCTCTGGGGATCTGCAGCCACTGGCCTTGGGTCACACAGGATGCTGGTGGCTGAATGCAAACTGAGCCCAGCCCAGAGCTCCCACGCTAAGCACCACTCCTCCTGAACACACCTTTTGCCCCGAAGGCAGTTATTCTTTCCTCCAGGCTGTTTTGAGGGTCCAACAGTGCTGGGCAGCTGCTGCACAGCACAGGCACACAGTCCCTGCCTGAACTGTGGTGGCCACTGCTCTTCCACACAGTGATGTGCAGCCACAAGTGCTGCAGTCCAACACTATGGGCTCCAAATTTGGGCCTCATTTAACACAACGTATTTTGTGTTGCAAGAGAAAACCTCCAAACCGCCTCATTCCAGCACCATTCAGTACACTGTCCCTGGGCATGTCCAAGAGGAACAGGGCATGGCTTCCAGATGCAAACCTGCCCAAATCAATAGCTTTTCCTTCTGGCTTTCAGAGTCTGAGCACAAGCAGGATGTGAGCAAATGCCACACCTGCAGTGCTTCTGGAGCTGTCAGTGACCTGCAAGGAGCAGGCAAGCCCAGACCACGGAGGGTGGAGAGCAAAGCCCACACCAGGGAGGGTGCAGGAAGCAGGAAAACACAAACCCACATGTTTGTCTTAGGAAAAAAGCTTGTGTGTGAGAGGTCAGGATTTGTTCTCCTTTACCCACAGGTTATCCAAAAGCCCTGGCTGAGCAGAACCCCTGTCTGGCCCCTGTCCAGGGCAGGCAGCCCCCCACACCACGCATCACCCATCGCCTTCTTTCTGGCTCTGCTACAATTCTGGGTGACATTAAAACCTCTGCTGACAAGAACTTCTGGCTGTGAACTCTACTAAAAAAGAAATCAAGGTGAAACCAGGGAAAAGAAGAGACAAAAGAGACAGGGACAGATTTGGCAAGGAACACAGGTGGGAGAGTGCAGGCACACAGTTTGTGGTGATTGGGAATGGGGCTGGGCCTCATCCCTGATGGGCTACAGCTGAGGGACAGGTGAGAGTGTTAGAGGTAAAGAGCCCTGGAATGCTGAGGGGCAGGGACCAACCACAGAAGCGTGGAGAGGCACACAGGTGTAATGCATGTAGGATGAATGGAATAAAGGTTGCACAGAAGAACAAGTCAGTGGTGCCTGGAACCATTCACGAGGTCAGTTGTACATTCTCCTTCAGGAGAGCTTTTCACCAACTTGGGAAACAGCACAAAGAATGAGCAGAAGCTGTTTTACTGCAGACAAACCAAAACCCGAAGGCAAAATCCTTCCAGTCACAAACCACAAGCAAAAGGAAAGCTCTCCATGTGCACCTTGGCATTTGTAACCACATGCCTGAGCCATGGGGCCCAGAGGTCTCAGCTGTGCTGCAGGGTAATAAACACCCAGGTGTCAGTGACAATCACACCTAAGAGCTGCTGGAACCCACCCTAAGGTACCACGAGAGAATAAAACCTGTGACAACACCACAGGTTAATTGCTTTCCCTAGCTTTAATGTTCTGCTTTCAAGGATATCATTTGTTACAGCTGACTGACTCATGAAGATGAGTGCTTAACAACTTGAAGACATTAATGAAAACCATCAATTATATCTGACTTCAAATATCATATAAGAACAATGAACACCTTTGTTTGCTTCAATACAAGCTTTAACTTCAAGTTTTGCCAATAACAGGAAAAGTGTTAGAATGTAAAGTGATTAAATAAAATATTTACATTTTTAAATGATGTACAAATACTGATAGTAGTGCTAAGAGTGTTGAGTAACTACTACCCACCATTGGAAGAAAAGAAGCCAAAGTAACATTTTAATACTCGCTCTTCCCAGAATGATTATTGTGCTTAATGTGACCTTCTCCACAGTATGAAAAATAACACATTTCCATGGAAATTTCAGCAGGAGAAGATGCCGCTTCAGTAATAAAGATGTCAAGAGGATGCTAAAGGACTCTGACAGGCCATTAAAGCAGCCACTGAAGTCAGAAGGTCCTGTTTTCCCACGAACACTTCCTGTTCTCCACAAAGAGAGAGAAAGATGGTTGGAAAATATCAAATAATCTATTCACCTACACTAACACAGATGTATTTTGAGAGCTTCAAAATACTAAAGGCATACAACTAGCTTGCAGTCACACCTGGCTGGCTACCTGACTCTTTTTCTTCCAATTTAAGGTAAGAGTTTAGGGGCAGAGGAGAAGGCAAAGCTAGAGCCAAAGTGGCTGATCTCCTGCAGGGTGGTGGAAGAGACACCCTCCAGAGCCACAGTGAGAGCCAGCGTGGCTTCCAGGGCAGTGCAGTGATTGGATTTCCCCCTCCCCTGGGATGGCAGGGCACAGCATGCCCATGGTGCAGAGGAGCTGAGTTTAACCCGGTGGGACCTCCTGCCCAGCAGAGAAAAGAACTACAAACCAGAGACTCCCTCAAGTGACTCACTTTAAACCATAAATGAGGAGTAAGGGAAGAGCTTTCAGAAGGAGGGGAGTACACATGGTGCCAGAAAGGGACACAAAGTGTCTGAGGTAAAAAGAGGAAATACATTCGTGGGTGTGGAATACATAAACAGTATGACAAAATAAATAACACAAAAGGGGAAAAGAGAAATAGTAAGTAAAAACCAGATAAACTCTTTATGTAAATCATGAAATCTGAGGGCTTGACTTGTATTCTGTGTCTTTGAAGTCAAATTTTGTGGTAGGAAAACTGATGCCGAGAATTCTGGAACAGGAACTTTAAAATATGGACTATTGCTTGTCCAAGCTAAAAAACTCTCAGACCTGCATGTTAAGCTTTCTTCCTATGATATCCTATCCACATTGCATAATTTCATATTCAAATATGAAATAAAATAGGAACTAAGTCCTTTTAAACCCTCACACTGGTGGAAGCACAACAAGCTGCAAAATACCAACTCTACTGCTATAAAACCACATTAAAAGGAAGGTGTAATTATAATGCACTTTGCCACTATTACCTCCTCATGTTCCATGTGCTCTTGTTGTCAGTGATAACACTTAATCAAAAGGAAAAAAAAGGTAGTCTAGAAGATTAAACCCCTGAGTATCTTCCTTAAGGAAGGCTAAACACTGTGCAGCTCTTAATGGAAACTCTTTTGCTCAGAGAATTGTAAAACTATTTGCTAAAAAGAAAAAAGTGCTGGATTTTTTGCTAAAGAAAAAAGTGGATTTTTTTAGGATAAAACTCTATCTTGGAGGAAACATCCACCCTCTGCACTGCCTGGACTGTTACTGCTCCAGTCACCTTCAGCAAATTATAGCTTGAAATTTTACAAGCACATGGATGCACAATAACGTGTCACTGCTTTATTGCACATCTGCTTCAGGTCTTGCTTCTCACTCATTCTTCAAAGAGGGCTTTTCCCTGCAGCTCATCCTGGGCTGCCACTCTGAGCACACCCCGGGGCTGCAGGGAGGGCCCGGTGCTGAGCAGGGCACGGAGCTGGGGATGCTCTGAGTCTCTGGTCACCAGTGTCCCCAGCACACACAGAGGTGTCCCGAGCCTCCCCTGGGGTGCCAGGGCTGGGGTCCCTGGAGCTGACACCCAGGGAGATCAGGACAGGCATTCAGCTCCTGTCAGAGCAGGCTGTGAGGGGTTGACACTGACCTTGTGGAACTGCACAGCTGCGAGAGCATCACCCACAAACACAGGAGGAGTTCCTAACAGGTGCCCCCTCACCAGCCCACAGCAGTTCCAGGTGCCAGCACTTGCTCCTTGTCCCTGGAAGAAGCCCCTGAGAGGCAGAGGGGCTGAGCCAGCTGCCCACACACCCCTCAGCTCATCCCCAGGGCAGAATACAAGCAGCAGAGAGGCAGTTTCAAACCAAAATCCCTTTCCAAGCATCACACTGCAGGGCACACAAAGCCAGGGCTACCTCAATGTTCCACCTCCTGCACAGGGAGTTCTGAATGGAGCAAAACAAGAAAACTTCCTAAAATACAACATAAACGTGAGTGTGGCAGAAACTGAAAGAAAACACTTGAGAGTCTGCTGCAGAAAACCAAACAAACAGAAGACAGCAACAATATTTAAGAAATTAACAAGGCCCCTCCCACACACACACAAAAAAAGCCCCGAAAGTAGACACCAAAACAACCAGAAACTAGAAAGCACAGAGGGCAGAGTCAGATAAAGAGAAGCTGGAGCTCACTTATTTCTACAGTTCTCATCATATAAAACACTTTCCCATTGCCCCTCTGTGTTAGTGCAGCACAGGTCTGAGCTGTGAGCACACCCTGGCAGCACCACGAGAGCCAGAGCGTGCCCCTGGGCCCTTGTGAGCCAGCCTCAGTGCTCAGTGCTGGGCACAGACCCAGGGGCAAAGCCAGGCCAGGACCCTCGAGCCACCACCCTCCCTCTCCTTGGGGCTCCCCTCCCCGCCAGCCCAGCCCAGCCGTGGGAACATCCCGGAGAAATGTCACCTTAACCTGGCCAGGCCGGGTCAGTCTGACCTCCCAGCCCGGTAACACCAGCACTGCCTAAGGAAGGGAAAAGCGTTCCTCAGCAGCGAAATAACAAGTTTCTTTTAAAAAGTGACAATGAATCAAACATCACCTTTCACTCAATCTCATCGCTGTGATTTGAAGAGAGGGTACCTTGAATTGCAACGCACTACTCTTAATGCTTATTTAGAAATCAAAACCAAACTAATGCATGTCCCATCCTACCACATTTGAAATGTTGCACAAAATTAAAATAATTATTCACGGGGGGTGAAAAAAAAAGAAAAAAAACAAAATGAAAGCCAAAAAACCTTTTTTAGTTATCTGTTAATACCAGGTAAATACACAGATGTCCAATACCAAAACAAACCTACACCCACTGCTTCACAATCAGAAAATTAGGATTAGACGTGATAAAGAGAGACTACACTGTGATCACCACCCATCAGGAGGGCAGGCTGTTTTGAAACATTATTATGGGAACTGTTTCTGCCTTAAATTCCATTGATAGACTTCAGCTTTTAACAGAAGTAAAGAATACTTCAAGTTCATACTCAGAATTAAAGAATAAGTTTATTTATAATAATACTACAAACAGGGCTTAAAAGAGGAAATGCCATCCCTGCCCTCTTTGTGTACTGTATGAAAAAGGGACACATTCACCCAATGGAGAGGTGAAGGCCACCTTGGAATGTCAAGGCTTACTGCCCTACCATGGCACGGTCACAGAAGGCCAGTGTTCTGCAGAGGCCAAGGAAACGGGGCACAGGTGGGGCAGTGATGAGTGCTGCCAGTCATTCAGCATCCCGGGTACCAGCACCACACAGCAATCCCCTGGCACACTTCTCCCCTTCTTCTCTTTTAATCTAATTAAATAACATGTGCTGCTTAACTTTTACTACCTTGTCATCATTGCACATCTATTCTGACTAAAGCTGTCCTGAGAATTTAATAATTACATAAATCCTGTGCATGAAGGTGGAAGGGTTTTGGAAGCTCTGACCTGATTTAGGCTCATACACTGCAATTTCAAAGACAACTGGATCAAATGAACTATCTTCCAACTTGGGGAGGAATGTCAGAACTTGAACAGCTAAGCCTGCTGGGCATCCTGGAAATCCTTTCCCTAAAGATCTATCCAACAGAGACTGCCAAAGCCAGGGAACTGACCCAGAGTGAGGCACGATTTTCAGGTGTGAGCACCAAGGAACTTTTCCAGTGTTTGTGCCTGCACCCTGATAAACACACAGGTAACAAAACTTCTGGGGCAGCCACAACCAGAGGGTGGCAAAGATCTCCAGCTGCCCCCTGCAGCAGAACAGCCACAGGTGTGTGCTGCCCTGGGTGAGGGAACTCACAGAGCTCCCCTCACCTGCTGCTCACAGCCTCTCCCAGGGCCCTGTCACAGGAAAAACAAACACTGAGCCCTTCAGACACAACTGAACAGAATGAAGGGGATAGAGCAGATTGGGAAAAACCCTCAGGACATAAATTAACCCTCTGGACAGCAAAAGCAGTGCAGTGCCAGGCAAAGGGATTCAGTGCCCACCACAGCACTCAGCTCATTACAAGGTACGTGTGAAATTCTGTCAATGCAGACAGAGAAAGCAAGGAATCAGGGAGAGAAAGAAAGAGAGGATGGGATGACAGGTTTGGGCTGGAAAGGATTTTTAAAGATCATCAAATTGAATACCCCTGCCAGAGGCAGGGGCATCAGAGGAGGGGGAAAAGAAAAAGAGAGACACATGGGGAGCCTAAACTCCATCTTTTGTTACTGAGGATACTGTAATAAAAACAGAAAAGTATTCTATAGCAAGAAAAGGATTAAATGCTTAAGTAAACACAAAGGTACCAAAAATCATACACATTCATATTCATGAGATGCACATGTTCATGTAATTTTGAAGAATATCTGAAGATCTAATGCTCCATTAACATTTTTAATGAAGCAGCAGAACTACAAGAGGAATGAAATGAACCCAGCTCAGTTCCTCTTCACTTTGCCATGTTTATTCATGAGCTCCCAGGTCACCACTGCAACAGGTAATCAGCGGATGGGGATGCCTGGCAGGAGCAAGCCCACGTGTTATCATAACCTGCTGCTGGCAACCAGAGAGCAAAAAAAAAAAAGCAATTTTCCCCTCTTTGCAAAAGTACAGGCAGATCAGCAACACCACTGATCTAGGAAGGACTGTCCCACCCAGGCAAACCTGCCTACCGAGGGTATTTTAACCTGTGAAATGCTGGTCTCAAGAGCATTTGCACACACGAGCAGACAGTGCAAAACACACCTGAGTGCAAACCATGCTGCTGCCACACAGCAGCATCGGGGAACACACGGAGAGGGGCAGCACGGAGCCACCACGGGGTCTGCTGGGTGGGAGGGGGCAGGAGCCCCACCCTGCAGGACCCCCCACCACCGGAGCAGCCTCTCACACGGGCACCCGCCCCGGGGCTCCAGACAGGAATGCTTCCCGGAGGGCTCTGGCCCCCGGCAGATGGGATCCAGCAGGACTGTGAGAGTGTGGGGTACCTGGCCCTGCCATGAGCCAGCGCTCCTGCACTGCCTGGTGACAGCACACACCGCCTCGAGGGCAGGCAGCATCCCACCAAGAGTGGGGATGTTAATTAAATACATATCACCCACTGAAATCAGAAATAGAAAACACGAGTTAAAGCAATGGGAAGTGATTTTCCAGCCCTGCCCTGGCACAGTCCATCAGAGCAAGTCCCTGCTCAGGACTGAAATCATTCCAGGTCACAGCAAACAAACATATTCCTCGACTGCATGGGAAGGGCCCCGAAAGCAGAAGCAGCCACCGACAGCTCCCACACACAGCTCGAGAGAAGTCCCCAAAGCCAGTTAATGTCACCTTTCCTGCACCCAAACTGCCCTACTGTAACTCCAGAAGCCCGGCCAGGCAGCCACCAGTCCCAGCTCCACCAGCCACACGCCAGGACCACAACCACGGATGTTCAGAGCAGTCTTTCCATTTCCCATCCTGCGGTGGAACTGATCCACGAGCCCGGTTTTGTTGCTGTAGCAAACTCGGCTTCTCAAGGCAGCTGCCGGCTGGAGGTGAAGCACACGCTGCAGGGCCGGCCGGAGCCGCGCACCCAGCCAGGAGCGAGCAGGAAATGGCTGGGTCTGACAGCCGGGATCCCTGCAGTGACACCGCGCTCGCCACGCCACAGCAGCCGCGGGGACACACAGGTGTCACCCCTCGGCTCCATCCAGGAAAAAGGCAGGAACCACCTGCTGAAACCCCACCGAACACAGCGGCATCACTCACACAGAGATGCTGTGTATGCCCAAGGCCACAGCAATCACCACGAAATTAACATTTTCACAGGGTTCATTTAATACGAAGTGGCACTCAAATGTAAAACTAACTGTTGTGGTAACAGTAAAAGTCTACTTATCTACCAGAAAAAAAGGTAAACGGCATCCTTTGACTACAGCTGTTAAAATCAAAGTGTGAACGTCCGAACAGCCTTTAAAGTGACGAAAAAGCAAAGCAGACTCTGAAGACCAGACAAAAACCCCCTGGGTTACTGCATCTCGGAGCTCTGTGCATCTGGCTTAGAGCAAAGCCCCTCCTAACACACAGCAAGAACAACACACAGTGCGAGCCTGGACCCAATTCTCTGCCAGATGTGCATTACTTTATAATCAGCAAACCGCTGGAAACGCTCCCCTCGCGCTGTGGGACGTGTCTGCACTGCTCGGGGCCAGGGGGGCTCCGGCTTCAGCGGCTCTCGGGAAGCGTCCGGGCTGCGGCAGCCCCGGTCAGCGACATCTGCCTTCGCTCACGCAGCGAACCGAGCGTTCCTCCCTCTGCTCGCTGTGCCAGCGGCGGCTCTCGCCCTGTTTGCAGCGACGGCAAACGCTCCCGAGGTCTGCCCGCACACTACGCCCAACGGGAATCAGGCGGCGTTTTCGTGTCCCGCCGTGCCCGGTAGCGGGCCGGGCGCTCCGGGGGCTCCGCCGCTCCCCCGAGGAACCCCGGACGCCGAGCACGGTGTCACACGGTGNGGACGGTGTCACACGGTGACCACCTCGGGGACGGGGACGCGGCTGTGCCGCCGCCCCGCGCCCCGGCCCGGGCTCCGGCAGGGCCGTCCCAGCCCCGGGAAGCGCCGGGACGGCCCCCGG
>VZTB01002155.1:354481-382107 GCA_013397245.1 Thryothorus ludovicianus
CACGGGCGGGGCGCGGGGCCGCTCCCGCAGACTGGGCGGGGCCCACCGTGCCCCTCCTGCTCGGTGCGGAGCTGCCTCCCGCGGGGAGCGGCTCCCCAGGGCCGGCGTCCCTCCGGGCAGCCGGGCTCTGTCCCCGGGGGCGCCCGCGGAGCGGCGGCCGCTGGCCCCGACCGGGGGTCGCGGGGAGCGGTACCGGCACCGGGAGGGGCCCGCGCGTGTCGCGATTGGGCTCTGTCGCGAGGGGACGATGGGGGATGGCGATGGTGGACAAGCATTCCGCCGCTCGCCCCGGGCTGGGTTCTCAGGCTCCGTGCAGGGACCGGGAGTGCCCCAAAGTCTTCCGCATCTCACGGCAGCCCCCGCTGCGGAAGGAACCTGCCCGGTAACTTTGCCAAAGGAACCTGAGGAATGGCGGATCAGTCGTTGCTGCTTGGCGTGGACCATCCCCTGTGGCGGTCCGTGTCTCACGGCTGCTCAGAGCGAGGGACACCCGCGGGAGCCCCTGCCCGAGCTGGGGAACCGGCCCGCAGCCCCAGGGACGCTCAGCTGACGGGTCAGTCCTCTCAAGTGTCCTCTGTGGCAAACTTTACCAGGCAAGGATGCAACTAGAATGGCAAAAGCTCTGCCAGGTCCTGAGCACCTGCCTTCCTTGTCAGAAAGTACAAATTAAATATACAATGAAATAGAAAAGATACTGGAATTTTGGGATTCTGCCTCATCGATGGGGTACTTGCTGACCCCCAGTGATCTGTGGCACAGATAGATGCAATGCGGAGACACGGAACAGTGCTGGACTTCTCTGGAAAGTATTTTCTAAGGTTTTATTCGGCTCCTGAGGCAACTGCATAAAGTTGCACTGTAGATACGGTGATCTTACGTGGGTGCAGCCATCAGAGCTGTCAAAAGTGAGCTGATCCAATACCATCCTGGTGTACCTTGATATAATCACAGACAGGGAAAAAGAAAATAAAGTGAGGAAGGAACTTTTGCTGCTGTTGTGTTTTTGGCACAGTCTTACAGCTTTCGGCCAGCAGCGATTACATCAAAGCCAGGGCATGCTGGAGGGAGTCGTGTCAGATTACACCAGCTGGAAAGGGATCCCAAGCCATGTGGCATCCAGGTGAGAAGTTTGGCAGTGCTCAAGAGCAGGAAACTAGATTGAAAAGAGCCCAGAGAGGAATGGCCGCTGCGATGTGCAGGGACTTTGCCAATCCCTTCAGCAGAGGAGTTCTGCAGTGTGAGAGTCGCAGCTGCACACAGGTGGAGCCGTGTCCGAGCGGTGCCCGGGCTGACGGCTGTGAATCCCACACCTTCTGCACAGGCAGGAATGGCTAAAAGCCTGGAAAACAGGAAGGTAACGTATCACAGCATGTATAAAGCATTTTCAGCGAGTTCCCAAGGGCCTCATCCAGCGGGGGATTATCGTGGGAGCCGTTTCCAAAAGCAAGGAACACTGAACTCCGAGTGAGGGGCAGTGGTGGCTGGGAGCAGCGGCTGTGTCTGGGGAAGCCCGGCCGGGCAGAGCATCCCACATCCCTGGGGAAGCGAAGGGGACAGGAGCAGCCCAGAGGGGCGGCCTGGGCAGCTCCAGCAGCGCCCCGCGGCAGCAGTGACTGAATCCTGAGCGGGATTCTGGGCTGCTGCAGGAGCCAGTGCAAACATGATGGAAGATGCAGGGGACATGAGCTGGTTTGCAAGGCAGATTGTGCAGGGCTGACTCTTCGGTTCTTGTTAAATTTGGATGAACAAGATCTGTGCTTGTGCTATGTGGGAAAAAAATAATTGGGCAAATCCATTTGAATACAAAAGTTTGCCTGTGGCAATGGTGAAAGGAGAAGTGAGTAAAGCACTCATAAAAGGTGAGAGCTGAGTTGTATGTCCTGACGTGAATGTTAAACCTCAGTGGGTGCTGTAGAGTTGATGCTTTCTTCCACATCCTGCGAGGGATAACTCAGAGGGATGGCACAGGATGATGGGGGGGAAATAGGAGTATGTATGAAAGTGCCACTTTGCATCTGCTCAGTGAGCAGGGCTGTGCCTCCAGCTGTGCCTGCACCAGCTCCAGCGTTCCCAGCTCTGACCCTGAGCTGAGTCCCATGGGCTCGAGGGTCAGATGCAGGTCAGGTATTTCTCTTCCTCCCCACACAGAGCTGGAAGGCCGGTGGAGCTGAGCAGTGTGTTACTGTAGGGAAAACACCACTGCTAGCGAAGGCTGCCTCAAGTTTCCTGTCACAGCTCCTCATTTTCCAGCACTTAAAACCCAGACCGTGTAGTCTGAATATTTGTAGTCTTGGAGCCTGCCTTGAATGCTAAGATTGAGCAAGAGAGCTCAAGAATCAGGTTAGTTTTTACTAAGGAACTTTGCAGCAATGAGGGGGAAGTGGTCTGCAGGTTTGGCTTAGATATGGAGCCTAAATATCTTTAAGCATCGCTAAGGATTGGTCCTATGAGCTGTCGAGATTTTCCCTTGGGCTGAGACTCCCATCTCAGTGTCCCACACCTGCAGTGCCATCTGTATTTAAAGCCTTTTGCTGTGACTCTGGGCAGCCGTGACTGATGGGTTTAACAGTGACATTCCAGGTGACACACAGAGGAGCTGTTCACAGCTCAGCACACAGGTGCTGCCTGTTCTGTCTCTGGGAGATGGCAGAAACCAGCGGGATCTGCTCACACTCCAAGCCAAGAGAGAGGCAACGAGGACAAATGTAACTTCTGACAGACATGGACTGTTTTCTATAACCATTACAAATGCTATTTCTTTTATTTAAAATTCTTTTTTTAAATGCTGCATTTGATCAGGTCTGTGACACGGATGAGAAGATTCTTTCTATTTCCTGGAGTGGATGTCCCTTACCCCAACAAGCACCAAATCCAGTGGCAGTCCATGCTATGCACTGAAAACACTGCTTTAAAACAAATGAAATATTGCTGATGAATTTGTTATTCAAAAACAATTTCCAGGCACACCACAATGTTCCCCAGTGTGCCTTTGGATGTTGCTGTTCTGTGTTTCGAGCCAGGGTGATTTACAGGAGGGACAATGTACACTCTGAGGGTGGTGAGGCACTGGAACAGGTTGTCCAAAGAGGTTGTGGCTGCCCCATCCCTGAAAGTGTTCAAGGCCAGGTTGGCTGGAGCACTGAACAACCTGATGTGGGGAAGGTGCCCCTGCCCATGGCAGGGGAGTGGTCCCTTCTTGACCATTCTGTGACTTTTGCAGTGGGTAGGATGTGATTTGTTTTATGCTGAGCATAAATCAGGGCAGAAAGGACATCACAGGCTGGTGTCCTCAGCGAGACTCTATTTCTCCCAGCTGCTCAAGAAGTGAGATGCTGCTGCTGCTGTTCTTTGGCAGGGGCAGCCCAGTGGGTGCCTCGTGCTGCTCCTGCAGTGAGTGAGGCTGGGGAGCAGCGCTCGTCCCACTGTAAACGTCAGGACACACGGGGAAAGGGCAAATGGTGAAGTTTGCACCTTCACTGCCCTGGGCAGCTGTGTCATTGTTTGTCACCATCAGTGACAAAGTCCACAGGTAAAGGGATCCTAAAGGAAAGGACTTGTACACACGGGAGTAAAACTGAGGACTCACAAATCCCCTCCTGTAGCAGCAGGCAGCTGCACTGCTCCTGCAGCACCTCCACAATCTCTCAGGAGTCCTTTCTGCTGCATCACTGAGCACTCTGTGAGAAGCAGAATGTAATCCCCAGGAAGGTGGTGCCCAGAGAGCTTGTGAATGTCTGTGCATCAATGTAAGAGACAGAGCCAGACACCCAGCAGGAACCCAGGGGCTCTCAGGGAGGTGTTACTGGCATCAGCTCAATGGGGTGCCTTCTTTTAGCAACACAGGGCTCGCTGAAGGGCCTGTGTCCAAAGTCTCTTGAGCAATAAGGAAAGTTCACACTGATAATCATCTTCAACAATTTCAGCTGCATTCATAGAATCACAGAATCGTTGAGGCTAACAAAGACCTCCAAGACCGCCAAGTCCAGCCTGTGCCAGCCCAGAGCACTGAGTGCCACCTCCAGGAATTCCTTGGGCACCTCCAGGGATGGGCATCCAACCCTCCCTGGGCAGCCCCTGCCAAGGCCTGAGTTCCCTTTCAGCAGAGATTTGATGCACAACAGGGACAGTAATATCACCTTCCTCATTCCTCCCTTCTGAGGGTTTTGGGATCAGACAGAGCCCCACCTGCCTTTCCCCTTGTGCCTGGGTGTGTGTGGGGTTTGCACAGGAACCATGACACTCATTCATCACTCCCAGGTCCAGGCAGCTGCAGAGAAATTGCCAAAGGCCCACTGCAGGTCAGGGATGGGATGGTTTGACTTGTGCCCCACGGTCCCTCCCTTACCAGTGGAGCTGCATCCCTGTCACTGTGGGGCATTTCCTGCTGCCCAGCCCTGGTGGCCCTGGCTGCTGTCACTGACACAGGCACTCCAGGGCACATGGATGCTCTGGAGACTTCACAGGCAGCCGGTGTGAGTGAGGGGGATGAGGTGAATATGTGTTTTTTCATCCTTCAGCCTGTATTTGCAGCAAGCAGTCACCGGATGAGGTTGCTGGCACAGCAGGTTGCCCCCGGGGGGATGTGGAGCCAAACTGTGGGTCACAGGCAGCAAGGTGGCTGTTCTTGCATTTCCTGGAGCCTCAGGTAAGGCCTCTGAGCCTGCTGACCAGCCGTGGCATTCAAGAGAGCTTAGCTCTGCATTGTTCTGCTGTTTCCTATCCCACAGGTGTTCTCAGGGCAGGGCTCTCATCACTTTCTGCTGGGTCCTTCATCTCTGGATGCCTTTGTAGTGTTCTCATACTCATCCAAATGAAACTTACTGGAGTTCCTGTACCAACAAAACAAAACCTACCCATGTTAAACGTGGTTCTGTGTTTAGTGTTGTAACAGATACATTCCAAATGAAACTTACTGCAATTCCTCTAACAGCAAGCAAAACCTACACATTTAAGATGATTCTTTCCGTTTGTCACTCACCAAATAAAGATTAACAGAGTTTTGAGCTTTTAAACTTCAGCCAAAAGAAGTATTATTGTAGAAGCCAAACAGCAGTCCTCCCCCAAACTGTTTGCTGCTTCTGTTTTTAAATATTTTGTTGAATAAAAGATTTTTTTGTACATTCTTCCACCTCTTTGTGTTTCTCATATTTATTCTCTTCTCATAGTTCTTTCCCTTACGAGGATTTAGCCCCAGAGAGATCTGTCTGGTCTGCTAAATGCTATCCAAATATTTACTTTTTACAGCTCATAAAGAGTCACACCTTGCAAACACTTCTTGAGAAATCCTAAAGCATTGTATAGATTTTGTTTTGGGGTGTTTCATAGATAAATGAGGTGCAGCTGCTGCTGGAGGAGGGTGCAGGGACTGCTGCTACCGCTTTACAAGCCGTGACAGGTAGGAGGACAGTGCCTGAGAAATCACATGTGCCATCCCCAGCCCTGATCACTCTCTCGAGCAGGCACAGCAATGGGGAAAGGAAAGCTCAACACCATTTGTTTGTTCCATGGAAATATGAACTGAGTAGAGATTTATTCCAATACAACAATAAATGTGGGGCTGCCAGGGTGGGTTTCAGCTCCCCTCAAGCCCAGCTTTCCCAGTGGGACAGCAGGGACTGTGCTGGGGAGTGTCACTCGGAGCCAAGGTGTCACCACACGGGGCTTTGTGTGAGCGACCCTGCGACGCCCTCCCGCCTGCCCCGGGTGTGCTACGGGTGTCCCTGAACCCGTCCCAGCCCCAGGAAAGCTCTTGGCGTCACTGATGTCCAGGGCACAGCCATGTCTGTCCTGCCCTGGCAGAGCCACGGCATGCTGGCTGGGCAGGGACCCCGTGCTGCCAGTGCAGCCTCTCAGCTGCCAGACGTGGTCCTGGCACAAGCTGGAAAACCTTTGGCTTTTCCCTGTCCTGCTCTCTAAGGAAGACTGTGAAACTGGGCATGTGTCTCCTGGGTCTTCTGTTGATTCCGAAGTGAAAAAGTGCCTAAAACTCATTGTCATTGCAGTAAAAGAGTAAGGACACACGGCTTTCAAAGCCAAACCCTCACCTGGACCTTCCCTGGCAGAGTAACAGGGCAGCTCTGACCCTGATTTTCTGCTGAGAGCATTCAAAGCCTATTACAGTTGGATTTGGGCCTCTGCCAGCTGGGGATGAGCTGTCTCTGCTCTTGGCTAAAGTTTAGTCTCTGTTGCAAAAAAGCTGTATGTATAGAAAGGTATGAAATGGAAAATTTTATAAATATATGAAAGAGACTAGAGAAAGCAGGACATCTAAACAGCAAACCATTGGTCACTGTCCAGCATGACAATCTCCCAGAGCCCAGTAGCAACCTGAGAGACAAGGTGTGAACTGCACCACATCCTCCACCTCTTGTAAAGAGTGACAAGACTGTCACTCTGATTCTACCAGAAAATGGACAAAGATGGACTTTGGGGAACGTTAAGAAATGCCCAGTTCTGCTCCGTGGTATCAATCCCTCACTTTCATATACAGCAGTAAGAAAAAACCACCAAGGCCACAGTGTCATGGGATTGGTGTGGAAAAAAGTCACAGGAGAAAGTGGAGCTTGTTGAGCATGAATGTATTCACACAGCAGGTATCACAATATTTATAAACAATTTCCTCATGAAAAGATTTAAAACCCTCTTCCCAGAAGGCTGTTGATTATCATGATAAGAAGAATTAACCCTCCTTTGGCCATTTTAAATTACTAGGTTTGTTTTGGATGTCTATGGAGAAGCCTCAGGTATCTTGGTGACCAGCTGTCAGCAGGGCTGGGTGCTCTGTGACCCCACGGTGAGGGGGCAGTGGAGGGACAGTGCCCTGAGGGCCCAGTGCCACGAGCAGGGACAGGAGGATTGCACCTGAGCAGGGACAGGGACTGCACACCTGCAGGGACAGGGGGATTACATCCCTGCAGGGATTGGGGCCTGCATCCCTGCAGGTGCTCCATGGGGCACCAGGGCATGCTTTGGTGCTGCTGGTGGCAGCTGTGGTCACTGAGGGAACTGTGGGGCTGGCCTGGCCCCTTCCCAAGGCTTTCACAAGGCCATGACAAGGAAATTCCCAGTCTCGTTAGCCAATCATTCACACATAGAAGCAACTCATTTATAATTTAAGGCACTTACCGTTTCTCAGAATTTGGTTCCTTTCAAAGAAGAACTATGATGTAATTTGGGTGTCTGTCCATGGATGAGGAACCTGCTGCCTCCATAGGGTTCCTAACCCAGCACAATTACTCCAGCTCTTTTTCTGCACCTAACTTTTTCTAGAAATTTGATTTTCCTCAAGTGCGTTAGGAAAACCCCAGGCTTTGTGGGTAAAGCACAGGGGTGGGACGCTGAGGTGAAGGCAGGCAGTGAATCCCCCCGGAGCACGGCTGGGTCCTGGATGTGCCTCCCAAGCTCCCCACAGGGGCAGGGAGCCCAGCACAGGGCTGGCAAAGCAGGAGCCATTCCTCGTGAATCTGGTCTCCTTCATCCCTCCGTGAACTGCCCACATACAGAATGCACAGAAATGTAAATATCCAGACGGAGTTAAGGATGGGGAATCCCAGAAATTGTTCTGTAGCCTGTAGGTTGCACAGCCACTGGCACTTCCACACTTTTTACCCTGCCCTGAGGCTGGGATGGAGCAGGCTTAGAGGAACAGAACTTCTTAAATCAATTACACAAGGAGTAACAGTGTCAATATCATTGCTGCAGAAAGGCTATTACCTAATCACCTAACATTAAAGAAATAGATTAACATGGTGTCTGTTCTCCCAGGACCATAGATATTTTTGTGGAATATGGCATTATAATAAAAATTCCCCAGACTTCTACTTAATCTAGAAAACTCATTAAATAGATTCAATACACTATGGAATTCTATATAGAAATATTATTGTTAAATGTGTACCATATTTCTCTGCCTTTTTGCCCAATCATTTTCATCTTGTAGCATATTTTACAGTGTGAAGGAGATAGAAAGAAGACTCAGAGCTGATGCAGGCTTTAAAGACCAACAACCTGTGGGCTTCCATAAAATCATGGAATCACAGAATGGTTTGAGCTGGAAGGGACCTTGAAGCTCATCTCATTCCACCTTCCTGCCATGGGCAGGGACACCTTCCACTGGGCCAGGTTGCTCCAAGCCCTGTCCAGCCTGGTCCCCACTATGTGGGAGTATGGGAGGAAATGGGCCATAATCTGTAAATTATTTTATCATAAAATATGAGCTCAGTATGAACAGAAAATCAGGACTGAACCATAACCTGGTGAAGTTTTGGATCCTTGGCCAAAGACGTTACAAAAGACATACATCTCACCTGAGCTACAGCAGCACAGCTTTCCTGAGCCTGGAGCCATCAGCCTGTGGGAAGTTCTACCTAAAGGTGAATTCTAGGGCATGTCTGACCAGGGTGCAGGAGCACAGCCCCTCCGGAGCGACTCCTCCTGTGTCTTTGGGGAGCCTCTGTCACACCAGGATCTCTGTTTTCCTTGCCCTCCAGTGCACAGCAGCAGGTCAGGGCATGTGCAGGGAAGGCCATGATCAGTAGCTTTGCTCATCTGCAAAACAGATGGTTACCTGTAAAGCTTGAACGTAAGAGCAGAAAGCAGAACTGTGAGGACCAGCTCAAGATTCCTGCAGAAATGGTCTGGGGCTCACCATGAATCTCAGTGATTTTTGCAGTAGGTGCAAAAAGCTGAGCCTTGCTCACCTGGGTACTGCCACCTCCCCCGTGGGTGTTTAAATGCTGCACACAGAGGAAAATGCCTCACAGCTCGTGTGATCTGTGCACCAGAAAGCAGCCACTCCCTGCTGAGCTGCAGCACAGCACCAGCAGGGAGCCAGGCCTGAAATGGCTGCAGCCATGCAGGGGCAGCTCTTGGAATGATGCTCTGATCCCACTGGTGTCCAAACTGCGATGGAAACTTCCCTTCCAGCAGTCGAGCTTGGGGATTCAGCTCTCCAGAGGTGTGTGAGCATCAGGAATGTTTTCAGGCTGTACTTTGAACCATTGTGGTCACAAATACCATGAGCAGAGTGAGTTCAGGGTGTGGAGTGGTTTAGGGATCGTACCCAGGGAAAGCTTTCCTGAAGGAAAACAGCATTGTCCTGCAAGGCAGAATCCTTGTTTTCCAGCAACATATGGAAGCAATAGCTTCAAAAATGCATTAGAATAAACTCTCCTGCTGCAGATAAACAACAGGGCACTGTGTGCAGGGGCTGCACGGCTCTGTCGCTCTCTTGGACACCACTTGTGTTTAAAAATAAGCTGTTTGGTTTCTGTACCACCAGTGAAAGTAGAGAACGTTCTTGCTTCAGAGGAAATGGCTTCCCATGCAGAGCAGGGAGGGCGAGCAGCCAGAGGGGAGGAAGAGGGAGTTGAAGGCTGAGGCTCCTCCTTCCCAACTGAGTAATGGAAAAACGATGTAAGAATTCCAGCATCTGAATAAATATGTGCCCTATGACCTTAATCCCCTAGGAACTGAAAACATCCAGAGTCAGATAAAAATAGTAAACCCTTTACATTGGTGAGGGAGAACAGCACTGCTCACAGCTAATTAACTAAATCCTGTTAATAGTGGGGAGCTGGGCCGCCAGGAGGAAGCAGGTCTTCCAGAGATGACTGAGCCGAAGGCACAGCCAAGGATGGAGGCGAGGATGATGCTGAGGACACACACACCTGCTGAACCCCACGGAACAGTGAACGGCCACGGGAGGATCCACCACAGCCAGGACACTGAGTGAGCAACTTCCCTGGAGGAGACACCCCCAGAGCGACTCCTGCTTGATGGCAGCTGCTGTTTTAGACCCAAAAACTCAGATTATAGACCTTGCTTGTGCTGGGAACCATAGCTGGGCAGCAAGAATATCCTAAAAAAAATAAAGAGAATCACCGTGGTCTGACAACAAATGCCAATGAATTGTTCGGGTTCAACTGTGCCCCTTTATTTAAAGTATGCAAGCTTCACAGTGAACCAAAGATGAACTTTTATTCAGCCTGTGGTAGAGACAATGAACTGCTTCAATCAGCATTCACAGCTATTTGCTCTAGTCCTGAATACCTGTGTCATTAGTCAGCCTGGGGTTTTCCTCATGATTCCCTATGTGCAAACATTACCACCAGGTGTGGGTTTTATTCACCCGACACCTGCACACCCGACACCCGACACCTGTATGCAAGGTTATGGTTTGGGCACAGCCAGGAGTCCAGTGTCTATTAAATTTTCTATTTAACAGCTTAGATTTTTCCAGCCAAGGAAAGCTTGTCAGAGGGCAGGAGCCTCACCAGTGGACCTCAGTGCCTGCCACTCATCTCCTTCACTGGGAGAGCTCTGGAGCTGACCCAGTGTTGGATCCCAGAGAGCTCTGGAGCTGACCCGGTGTTGGATCCCAGAGAGCTCTGGTTCTGACCCAGTGTTGGATCCCCAGAGAGCTCTGGTTCTGACCCAGTGTTGGATCCCAGAGAGCTCTGGTTCTGACCCAGTGTTGGATCCCAGAGAGCTCTGGTTCTGACCCAGTGTTGGATCCCAGAGAGCTCTGGAGCTTACCCGGTGTTGGATCCCAGAGAGCTCTGGAGCTTACCCGGTGTTGGATCCCAGAGAGCTCTGGTTCTGACCCAGTGTTGGATCCCAGATTGCTCTGGTTCTGACCCAGGTTGCTGCCCACGCAGGGATGCTCAGGTGCCCCCAGCACTGCACACAGCTGTCCCTGGCTCCCCCCGGGCTCAGGCAGCCTCTGCTGTCTGCTCCCTCTGCAGCTGATCTCCAGGGCTGCTCCTGCCTCCTCCCTGCCTCGGCTCCAGGTGTCCCTGCCGCGCTGTGGGGAGCCTCTGGGTCTGGCGGGATGGCAGCACCCAGAGCATTAGTGCTGGGAGCAGCATCTCCCTTTGAATGTGATTTTGGGCTCCCGCCAAGCCCAGCTGAACCCAGCCCCACCGCCACTGCAATGGATTTGTGTTTCAGCAAGCAAGCATGAGAGCTGAGTTGCCATCCTGTGGCAGGTACACAGTCCAGGTCAGGTACAGCACTTCCAGCTGGGACTTTCCGTGTGGTTATATTGATAGGGAACAAGGGAATGGGCCAAAACAAAAGCATCTCATACTGAGTGCCAGCTCCCCTGAAGAGTTACCTTTTCTCCCTCTGTCTCCCACTCTGGGCAGGTGTATGGAGAGCTTTTCCCCAGAAGCAGGCACAGTCCCTGGGAATTTGTCAGGCAAGTCCTGAAGCAGAGCCCGTGCCCAGCTGCCACATCCAGCCCCTCCGAGCCCTGCAGTGGGTGCTGAGCACAGCTCTGGTGAGGTGGGGCTGCAGCAGCTGCTCCTTGCCAGCCTCATGTGAACTCTTGTAAATGGTTTTTAGAGTTTGTTCATCTCCTGGAGTAGGAACAGAGCACGTTGCAAATGATGAGCACGGCTGAGCACGGGCAGCAGAGGGGCTCCCTCCAGCTCTAACAGCCCCAGGGCTCGGGTGGAGGGACTGCCCAGAGAGGAGCAGGCAGAGGCAGGGATGCAGGCACCAGGGAACAAGAGCTGGAGTGACTCAAGGCAAGACACAGGTTATTTTCAGTGAATGCTTCCTCACCCCTCCCTGCTCTCCAGGAGCCATCCACAGAGACACCTCACCATGAGTTTATTTGCAGAGCTGTATTTCAAATTCTTTATGAACCTGTATTGTTTAGTGCCTCTCTCATAGCCAAAACTGTCTTCAATTTTAAAGTAATAGCTTTTTTTTCTTTTTCAGTAGCTATCAAGAGACAGATAACCAGACGAAAAATATTCTCGTGATTCTTTTTCTACTTTTGCCCAGAAGCCTAGTGGAGGAAAGTGAATCTGAGAGTATTCAATGCTTCCCTTCACATGAAAATTCTGCAAGACATCATATTTGTAGGCTACCTGGTGAGCTGGCATCAGTCTTCAGCACAGACTAACTGTACTTCCCATGTCACTGGTGAGGGCTACAGAGAAGTACAGGAATGGACAAGACCTGGGTGTGGTTAAGTGCAAAGTGCCTTTTTCTAAATCCAGCCAGAAAAGTTGTTATAAGGGCACAATTCCCTTAATTGTAAATACAGACAATTATTTAGGAATAACTTTTTCTCCAAACTGACCCAGCTGGCTCCTGTGGGTTTGCTCAGGATCACTGGGCTCCAGCCTGGCAGGGCCGAGGTGATTTCACTTCCCTTCCCAGGCAGTGGATGGACCCAGGACCTGCAGAGAATGGGAAACCTGGGCCCACCAGGAGCTGCAGGAAGCTCAGGGCTCTCAACACCTTGGGAGCTCATCTCATCTTGGGGGCGAGGGTGGACAATGGGTGGGCATCTGCTGCCCTTCTTTCTACATGTGTAGGGGCCTTCTTGGCCTTGTTTTAACTGAATTGGTTTTGTTCCTTCAGGAGCTGTTTGAAGCCGAGGAAGAGGTGTGAGCTGGAGACCACCCACTGGCTCAGCCTTATGTAAGGCTTTTAAAAACAGTAATAGTCCCATTAAAGGGAATAGATTTGTATCAGGACAGAAACATGGTGAGCAGCAAGAGACTTGGCTGCTTTGGGTATAGATTCATGAAAGTCATTTCAAGGCTCTCTGGGAGCATAATTAGAAACATGAAGTCCTGGGATGTCTTCCTTCCTTTTTAATCCAAAACTACTTTTAAGAGCCGCTGGCAGTTTGAAAAATGGTTATTAAAAGAGAAACAACTCCTGCCAGTTTGAGGGACAATCAGCCTGTAAAGTTTCTCTGCAAATTGTAAGGTTTGGAAAAAGATCTACTTATTCAATTTGGAACAGGACACAGGCTGATTCTGGAACAAAAAGGGATGTCAGAAATGTGGAAGAAAAGTTGTCCTTTAATCTCCCATATGGTGATTTAATTCAAGGTGACAGATACCTTTGCTTTTTGGAGCAACACCACCTGCAGAACTTTCAGATGAAGGGAGGCTTTAAAAGTTCCCACGATCCCATAAAAGGTACATGGGAGAGCCTGGCAAAAGCTTGTTCCTGTTACATTATCTAGGGACAACAAATCAAGCATAGAGATGAAATGTTAATTCATCCAAGATGTTATTTTCAAAGGCTTCTCTGCCATGTTAAATAATATTTTCCTTTGAGCAGAGCAGTAGGTAAGGACAAAGCAGTTCCTGGCTGTGTTCAGCTGCTGGCGGATGCTCAGACAGCGCTGGAAGCTGGAAAAGGCAGCCAAGGCTGGTGCTTTTCCATGACTGAGAGACAGCTTTCCCTTCCCCTTCTGCAGAGCCTGCACAGTGATAGAGAAGTGGACCTGACCTCCTTTTGGTGCTTACTCTAAGGGTAACACGTATCTTTCCTGCTTTCCTTCTTGCAAAGGTGATGTTGATGTTTTAGAGAAAATCACAGAATCCCAGAACTGTTTAGGTAGGAAGGGACCATAAATCCCACCCAGTGCCACCCCTGCCATGGCAGGGCCACCTCCCACTGTCCCAGGCTGCTCCAGCCCCAATGCCCAGCCTGGCCTGGGACACTGCCAGGGATCCAGGGGCAGCCACAGCTGCTCTGGGCACCCTGTGCCAGCCCTGCCCACCCTCACTGGGAAGTTGTAAATTGGAGGATTTTAGGGAGGAGAGGATAGAGGAGAGTGGAATGCCCTGCAGGTTTTCCATGACAGTGACTCAAGTGGGTGAACAAAGGCTTTAAAAATGAGTTTAATATTTTCCAAGTGTTTGACAATGCGCAATGTGTCACAGAGATGTGCAGCGGCATCAGGAGCAGAGCTGAGAGGCTTTGCAGCCTCTCCCTGGGATGCAGAGGAAATGTCAAGCTGTCCTTAGCCTGGATATGAAAAGGTTACACTGAATTAGGAAATCAGCACTGACTGAACGAGTTTCGCCCCCCTTAAGTCTGACAAAATGTCAAGAAGCTGTCCAGCCTGCAGCACAGGGATGGGACCATGGGAGAACTGGAAGGGGCCAGGGCTCTGCTGGGAGACAAGGGTGGGCCATGGAGCCTTGGTGCCCAGCAGCCTCTGGCTGCAGCAGAGCCAAGAGCTGCCCAGGGGCACCTGGAGCCTGAGCTGGAGCTCCCTGCCCTCCCTGCCCTCCCTGCGGGGCAAGGAGTGGGTGCACACCCCAGGCTTTGCTGTCTGTCTCCAGCTGATAAATAGGGCAGCATGACTGTAGGGAACAGCTTCTCAGAGAAAAAAGCCAGAGGAAAAAGGCTCCTGACTTGGTCCTGAGGAAGTGTCAGCCACAGTGCGCCAACACGGCTCCTCTGCCTACCTGGGATGCACCTCCAGGAAGCTGGGACAGCCCTTCTCCTCCAAGCAGGATAAGGATGTGTGAAACATGGGCACTGTGGAGCATCTCCCAGCCCCAAGCATGTTACAGCCCGTTACTGCTTGCTGTGGCTGTGCTGAGTCCAGCTGGGCTGGGATTCCAGGCATCAGTCCCAGCCCCTGTCACCTGGACAGGCTGACACGGTGTTGTCACCAGACACATCATATGTTCTGGATGAACACCAGACCACATTACTATGGGAACTCTAACAAAATGCTTTTTCCAGGATGTACTAATACACCTCAAAGCTGGTTGATGCCAGGAAACAGCCCCTGGATAAACTGTCCCAAAGATGGAGTGTGAAGTGAACCCCCTGCAGCCAGCCCTGCGTCCCTGGGGCAGCAGCAGCAGGAGCTGCAGCAGGAGCTGCAACAGGAGCTGCAGCAGCAGGATCTGCAGCAGGAGCAGGGGTCTGCAGAGGGTCCCAGACTGCTCCCAGGCTGGTTGTGTCACAGTGTCCCTGCTCTTCAGTGCAGACAGTCTGCAGGGCCAAATGCTTGTAACTTCAGAGGAAGGATATTCTTAGTGTAACTATAATTTATTTTTTTACTTTTTCTATAATTGAGGTGAATTAAGAGTAATTGGAAGCATCTGCTCCGATTTTGGCGCCCGATATAGCATGGTATTCTGCACCTCCTGGAAGACACTCTCCTTCTTCAACTCCCACTAGATCCAGCTAAAAATAGTTAATCTAAATCACATTCTCTTGGGCAGAAGTGCTCTTCAGCTCTCAGGATTTGCCCCTCTGTGGTTCCAGGTTTCTTGTCCTGGCAGGAGTAGGGGAAGGCACCTAGGCCCTGGAAGGTGCAGGGGAGAAGCCCCATTTTGTCACCTGGGGGGAGGTGGCAGCTGGTGACTCCAGAGCGGTGACACCAGGGAAAGGCACAGGAGCCTGGCACAAGGCAGGGTGTGACCCCGAGGGATCCCAGTGACACAGATGGCAGTGGCTGCAGCCAGGGCAATGATGGGCTTGGGCCTGAAGCTGCTTCACCTCCGGAGCCACAAAGGCCAGCGGGGTCTGGACTGGTGCTCGAGTAATTCCCTGTGAGGAGGAACCACCCCACATACCATGAGCATCAGGGCTGCACTCCTCTGCCACGGGCTGGGGAGCTCCTCTGGCCCGATGCAACCCCAGCTGTGCTCCTCACAAGAGTAGCAACATATCCTAGGGTTAGTTTATCCTCTCATTTTTGAGCTTAGCATAGGCTGAGCAAGCCCAGAAAATTTCTGGAAAGAAAAGAGAGGAAACTCGTACAAAAGGATGCATGGATGTCTTGGCAGAGCTGCAGAAAGTTGTGGGAGCGTTTGCTCTGTAGCCAGCAGGCGTTTATTATGAGGCCACTGCTTCCCAGGGAGCAGAATTTTGGGGGAGAGAGTCTCTTTGTGCCACTTTAGCCAAAAATCATCCCCGGCCTGCAGGATCCTCCAGCGCCGAGCTGTGCCTGGAGCCATGGCCTGCACACACAGGGAGGGTGCCTGGAAAGGTCACAGGAGCCTTTCCATGTGCCCAAATCTGTGCCTAAATTTAGTGCATGGATTTACACACAAATGCACATTTCAGACTGGTTTCCTGTTCCCAGTCGATCTCTTCGTTCTCAGTACATAAAACTCAGCATTGCACTGCATTACAGAAATTGATCCATTGAGCTTTATTTTGTCTAAAATTTATCATGACAGGACAAACACCTGTTAATATAATATGCAATTTTGCTTGCAGGCAAAGCTTAATCCTTTCCTGGGAAGGCTTACAATCTCAGAGCATGATTTCTGATCAAGTTCATATTCCCCTGCAGGAACTGTCACTACGAGTCAGGATTGAGAGTACGTGGAGAATGAGATGAATAACACACTAAGTATGTGGCAGTTTCATTAGACCAATGACTGGAGATTCAGAAAATTCATTTAACCCTGAAAACTAAAAGCTGTGAAGCTGTGAAGAAAGCCAGGGTATTTGCTCAGGTTTCTTGGTCTCCTCCCACGCTCATGCCAGCAGACCCTACTTGTGAGAAGGAGGATTCCCAAATGAATTCCTTTCAGAAAGTGCTTCAGGGTGTGAAGCAGCTAAAGCAGAAATATCCAAGTCATGAAATGGCAGAGTCTGAAAACTTAAAAGATTATGACAGCTCAGCTATTAGGGATATTTTTTATTTCTTAGTGGGAATGAGAGCTTCAATATTTTGTCTTTCACACTCTGCCCCAGCTGCCCCGTTCAGGTGTGGGCAAAGCTGGACATTCCCCTTGTTCCCACACCACCATGGGCACGTGTTCCTGTGACCACCAGCGTCCAGGCTCTGCCTCCCAGCTCCTGTGGCAGCTGCCATAGGGGCAGAGAGCTGCAGGGAGTGACCTTCCCCCTTCCCTGCCCCAGGACAGGGACCCCTGCCCTCTGGGACACCGTGGGCTGTGCCACGAGCCTTCAGTGTGCCCTGGGAGGGGCCCAGGGACTCCTCCTGCTCCCAGCATCTGTGTGCTGGGTAGGGGCCAGCAGGGTATTTGGGGTAGGGGCCAGCAGGGTATTTGGGGTAGGGGCCAGCAGGGTATTTGGGGGCTGTGCCTGGGGTGTGAACCACGTGGAGCCACATCCACCCCAAATGTGCGAGCCTGGCTCGGGCAGAGGCAGTTCCACAGAATAATTCCTCGAGATCCTGGCCCTGCCTGGCTCTGCCCTGGGTGACTGGACTGCCAGCAGCTCCAGGACTGCCAGGGGGGAGAAGCTTGTTGAAGTTCTTGCCCCTCAAACCCCCCTGAACTTGCTGTGGAGGTCTGCAAGTGTTCCTGCCCACACAGACAGGGTTCCCTGTCAGCTCACATCCATCTTGTGTTCATGAGGGCTATAAATACATCTTGCATTCTATACAAATCAGGCATGCACTGAAAATATTTATACATTGCATCCACTTGCACAGTCCTCTGGATTCCAGCCCTGACAACAGCAAAAACTATCATTACTCCATAGTGCGGAGGGGAGAAATTTCTCGTGTGGAACAAGTTTATCTTTTAGGGAGTTAGAGGAAATTTCAGTTGTGCACAGACTGCAGGTCTGGCAGCTAAGCTGGGCCCTTTAAGGAAATGTCCTCCAAAAGAAGGCAAGGTTTATTGGGTTTTGTGCTGTTGCACTTTTAGACTGTTCAAAATTCTCCCAGGAATCCTTTTAATATTCCCATAAAATTGAAATATGAGTTATGCAATTGTAATTAGAGCACCATACTCCTGATAACATTCACTTCAAGTCTTTAGGCTGTTTACTTCCTTACATGTACCTAGAAGAAATCTTAGCCCCCCAAAATGAACAATTCCCCTCTCCCCTGTCATAGCACAGACCAAAACAAACAGCCAATTGCTCTGAACTTATTAAATCAGTTTTCATGAGAGCTGTTTCCATAGAGCTGCTGCTGCCACAACCACAGCTGGGCAGGAGGGCTCAGCACGGGGCTTTTCCACCTTTAAGTGTCAGTGGCACCCTTGAAGCAAGAGAAACTGAGAGCCCTAAGGACATGTGACATTATCTCTTCTTTCTGTAAAAGCAGGACATGTGAAATTTGGCAAGGGCTGACTGCATCAAGTCCCCTCATATGTCAGCTGCCTTCCCTGAGTAAGTCACAAATGTCTTATAAATTAAAACTCGACCCCCTATCCACAGGTCAGCAAAGATCTGGGTGTTGTTTGGTCTCGTGTCCCAGGGAACAAGCAGCAGAACAAGAGGGAAAACTCTGAAGTTGCACCAGGCGAGGTTTAGGTTGGATGTTAGGGAAAATTCCTGTCTGGAAAGGGCTGTCCAGGCCGAGCACAGGCTGCCCAGGGAAGCAGTGGAGTCACCATTCCTGGAGGGATTTAAAAGCCCCAGGAATGTGGATGTGGCACTTGGGGACATGGCACTGGCAGTGCTGGTTGGAACAGTTGGGCTCAATGATTTCAGAGAGATTTTTCAGATTAAATGACCTCACTGCACCTCATTGACTCCTCTGGGGCACATGACCTTGTCATGTAAGGACTGGTGGCTCCTTGAAAGAGAGATTTGTGTCATTGAGTCCTGATGTGTCTCAGGTAGCTCAGGGAAGACAAGAGATTAATGCTGAGGCAGTCTGTTCTCTTCCAGTCCAGTTTCATTTTGAAAGTAGAAATTACACAGTTTAAACCTTTTATGCTGTGGTTTGACAGCTGTTAGAGCCCAATAAAAGCATTACCAAGTAATTTCCCTTTTGCTTCCGTTGAATGTAGCACTCTTGGGGCCTAGTGCTGCCACCTTTAATTATTAGGTGGCTCTGTGGTGTAACCCACAGAATTTAAATTCTGCAGACTACTAGGGAGCACAGATTTTATTTTATTCTAGAAGAGTTCATGTATGTGAACAGCAGAGAGATGACAGCACCGAACGTGATGAGCCCTTTGGGCACCATCTCAGAATTTTGGTATCTGCAGCCCTCGGGGCAGCTCCAGCCCAGCCCCGTGCTGGGGCAGCTGCGGCCGGAGGGACACGGAGGCTGTGCCGGGATCCGGGACCCGCCGGGCAGGGCCTGCCTGTCTGTCTGTCCGGCCCTGTCTGTCTGTCCGGCCCTGTTCTGTCTGTCCGGCCCTGTCTGTCTGTCCGGCCCTGTCTGTCTGTCCGGCTCCGCTCTGTCCGTCCGGCCCTGCTCTGTCCGTCCGGCCCTGCTCTGTCCGTCCGGCCCTGCTCTGTCCGTCCGGCCCTGCTCTGTCCGTCCAGCCCTGCTCTGTCTGTCCAGCCCTGTTCTGTCTGTCCAGCCCTGCTCTGTCCATCTGGCCCTGCTCTGTCCGTCCGGCCCTGCTCTGTCCGTCCAGCCCTGCTCTGTCTGTCCAGCCCTGCTCTGTCTGTCCAGCCCTGTCCTGTCCGTCCGGCCCTGCTCTGTCTGTCCGGCCCTGCTCTGTCCGTCCAGCCCTGCTCTGCCTGCCCTGTTCTGTCTGTCCAGCCCTGCTCTGTCTGTCCAGCCCTGCTCTGTCCGTCCGGCTGCAGCTCCCTTGTTGCCCGAAACTCTGCCCAACCCCTCCTCTGCAGAGGATCCTGTGCTCCACTGTCCATCCTCAGAGCACCCTGGCCAACAGTCCAATGGTGATTTTAAAGTCAAAATGTTTAATTATTCTAATTACACTGAGGTTTGAAAGTAAGGTTTATCCCAATATGTCTTTTCCAGCAGCTCCAGTATTCAATGAAACAGCCCCTCAAATGTAAACAGAATATGAACTGAGTGCAAGGGGGCAATGTAACCAACAGAGCTCCAAAGCCCCCTGTAGCCAAACTGGGACTGAGCTGTGCCAGAGCCCTCATCCCAGTCCCCAACTCCAGCCAGGAACAGCAGGTAAATGTTCTTAACCTTCACAAGGGAGTGAGAGCTCTGGGGCTGGTATTTGCACTTCTAAGCTGGAACCAAAGCCATCCTCCGAGTGCAGAGTAGAGGAGCAGTGTGACACTTTGGCACATAAATACTTTTGAAACTGTGCAACATGAAATGGAATTAAATGATTATTAACATTCTGTGAGCTTGTGCAAAGCTGAGTAATAATATTCTCAGTGATGTTATTAAACCTCAGACAGCCTGTGCCACCCAAAGCTAACAAAGTCCTGCTCCGAAGACTTCAGAGGAGTGAGGTGGATTTCAGCTGGCTGCAGAGAGCGAGTGGAGCCCCAGCCAAGGCCACAGGAGATGCCAACAGTCCTGTCCCCATCTCAGGGACACGCAGGCAGGGTCACAAGGAGTGCCCACAGCTCCACGCCGGTGCGATGGCAGCGGAACCTGGGCTCGTGATATTGGGACAGAGATCAGGCACAGGATTTCTCCCCAGCCTGTGCTACCGCTCCCAGAGCTGCTGCAGCACCCTCCCAGGCCCCCCCAGATGGATAAATCCCAGACATGGCCTCCTCAGAGGGGATGTGGGGGGCTGGTACCAAGGCCCCGTGGGTTAGTGCAGGTTGTCATGGTGGCTGCTGCATGCCCTGCTGGCAAAGCCTCCTCCAGCCACTCCCTGTGCGTGTGGGTGCTGGGCAGCCCCTCTCCAGCAGGCCAGTTTTGGATGGTGAAGTTGTGCACAGCCCAGCACGGGGCCATGTGGCCGATGCCACACAGCTGCTGCAGCCTGAGGAGTGTCAGAGGATGGCTGTGCCTGAGGGACCAAAGGGAGGGAAGCCACAGCTTCCTTCATCAGCCACCCCTGCCGGGAAAACGGCCACCCTGCCTTTCTTCAGGGTGGCTTTCAATGGAGAACCAATTTCCTGAAGAACCCGAAAAAGGAGACTGACAGTTGACATTAAAATCTAATAAAGTTAGAAAAGCAAGGGGACAGACAGTTTAACAAGGAGCCATTTCTGGTGGTTACTAGATAAGATTTAAAAAAATTGTTTCATCCTGACTTGACCTAAATGGAGTGGAAAATTACCATGACTACATTTATCTGAAATCATAAAGTGTGTTCTGATTAGAGCATGATAAAAAGGATGGTATAAATTGATCCAAAGATAAAGAAAGGGCAGGGGAAATGAGATTAAGAAAAGAAGCAGACACTAAAAAGGTAGGATAATACAGCAAGTCTCTGAAGCTCTATTAAAAATAGCTGTAGGAACTGGAACATAAATAGTTTGGTGCTTCACTTTCTGCGCGTTGGGCTGTGCCGGGGAGCCCAAGTTATCACCTCGTTAATCCCAGTTCTTCCGCAGACTGTGACATGAGAAACAGATCCAAACTGGGCAGCTGCCTTGCCCTAGGGCTGAGCCTGAGCTGGAGAGCACTGTCTGTCCGTCCATCTGCTGCAGTGGTGTCCATCTGTCCAGAGCAGTGTCCATCTGTCCATTCAGAGCGGTGTCCACTGTGCCAGCACCTGAGGTCCCTCCTGGCTGTGGTCATCTCTGCCTCCTCTCCTCAGTGACACCTGCAGCTGGTTAATATGCTTCAGTGCCTACCAAATTACATGGAAATTGGTCAAAAGACTAGAAAACTAGTGCAGTGGGTCTGGAAAACAAACCAAGCCGAGGAGAGCCTTTGGCTGAACTCCCCTTCCTAGAGAGACAGCAGCTTGCCTCTGGCAGAAACCTTCATGGTCGTGGAAGCAAATCTCCCTCTGATAAAAGCTGTTTCAATTTCCTGGAAACAAGTTCAAAAACGCGAAGTAAACAAGTATTGGTTTCCCCCCTGCCTGGCTGCATGACTCGGAGTGTGCAGCCCTGCCACGACACGGGCAGGGAGGAAACCACGGGCCAGGAGGCCACAGGAGGCTGGCGAGGACAGAGCAGAGCCTGTGCCAGAGGGGCTGCGAGGGCTGGGGACAGAGCCTGGCCTGGCCTGGCTGCAGAGAGCCCCGAGCTCTGCCCTCCCCTTCACGGGGTCCCAGTGGGTGAGATCAGCAGGGCTGCTCGTCCACCCCAGGTGCCCAACCAGCCCAGGAGGAAAGCCCCGAGACTGGCAATAAACTGTCCTGAGATAATCTCTCTCCCAAAACCTGTCCTTGACAGTCCAGAAAAGCTGTTTCTGCTCAGTACCTGTGGTTTACGAATGGATGAAGGGCTGACACCACCTTCCTATTTAGCTGTTTTTTTTTCTCTTCTGCCTAATGACTGGAATGTCCAGCCTCTCTCTCTGCAGAACAGAAAAGCAGTTTATTTACCTAATCCCTGATGAGTCTGATCTCAGTCAGTTTTTTCTGAGAGCAGCACTGAAATCCCCAGCGCCCTGCCCTGTGCCCATGTGACCCCCCAGCAAAGAATTCCTGCCCCGACCTTCCCTGGAGAGCCAAGCACGGCTGGTTCATTTAGGTGAGGCCTGTTTGGAAAACAGTTTCTCTTTGCATTTGGTGTAATCTGCCTTTTCCACCCTCTGCTTACGTTAACATAGACATATGTAAGTCTTCCACTAAATTTCCTTTGGAGAAAGGGCAGAGAGTGAGAGGGAGCCCCATTCCCTCTGTTCATTCCGGTGGTGCCAGCAGAGCGGCTGCTGGTGTCCCCTCCACGGCCCTGAGAGGTGGCCCCAGCACTGCAGGCAGACAGGGCTCCAGGAACAACTTGGGGCTTTCCTTCTGTGTGAGAAACATCCTGGTATCCACGTCTGTTCTTGCTGTCCTTGCCAGTGCCACAGGTCCATGGCAGCATTACAGTTCTCTCACTGGTGAGTTTTCCGCAGTGATGTTAACCAGTCACAGATAATTTAATATCCCTAGATTTGTTTTAATTAATGCCCAGCTACTCAGTTGTTCCAAAGGGTGTGTGTGCTGTCCCCTCTCCAGCTGTGGATATTCCATCCTTGAAAACAGGACTGACACAGCTGATGGGGAGGGATGCTGGGGGGTTGGAGGCCAGTGCCAAAGCTGAGACCACAGTCCTGTGCCGTCATCAGCCTCTTCCTGCCTTGTTCTTCTCTGAGATCCCCAAAAGGGTTTGGAAATGATGTCTGGAGTATCCCTGGGGACTATTGGCCCTCTGCTTCCAGACTCTGGCAGGATTCTCTTCTTTTGCTGGATTTAGGAGGATGCAGGATGAGAGCTCACTTACTCCTTACACCGGTGCCAACTAAATAAACCAGGCAGGTGTTTTGTGTTGCTGTGGGAGCAAATTTGTCTTTGCTGACCAGCAGCAGAAAGAAACCTGGGAAGATGGCAATAAAGCTGAGTCTGGGTCCTAAGTTCAACTGATGAAAAAGAGCTCTGTGCCATGCCTGGGAGGCGATCCCAGGCAGGCAGAGGGTGCCCAGCTCCCATCAGCTTGGCAAAGGAATCAGCCCTGGCTGGGGAAACTCACTCTCTTGGGAACCAGTGGATCCAAGACCAATAGAGATGGCAAAAACAACATCCAGCTATTCTCCGGTCTCATCTGTGCTGAAGTCTATTTTCATTCATGTGAGTCTGCCATTGCTGCCATGGTGACCAACTTAGAAATTAATTATATAAAGACGTTAACAACATATTTAAATAGGAACATTCAACCCACGGTTCTGGCAAAAAGATCCACGTATTCCTAGGTTGTGCCCCTCCCAGCTTCCACTGAGTCCTTAGATATGCCACTTCTTTCCCACACTTACCTCTATGCTGATATTAACAAATATAACTACTCTTCTGCACTTTTAATTCTTTTTTTTTTTTTATTCTGATTTATATAAACCAGATATTCTTTAAACAGTTCTGCTCTTTGAACAGTTCTGTTCCAGACCCCGTGCTGGTGTGAGCACAGTGAAGTACATGAGATGTGGGGTTTGAAGCACTGGCTTCAGACCAAGGGAACCCCAGAGAGGCAGAGCAGAGCAGGGGCTGGCGGTGAGGCACACTGGGCTCCTGCCTTTGTTCCTTTGGGTTTTTCCACAGAAGGTGGGTCACAAAATGTACCACCAGAACCAAAAGCTCATCCATGGCTGTGGCAGGGGAGGGAGCCTTTCTCCCCAGCCGGGGGGTCAGCCCCTTTTGCAGAGGGAGGCAGCAACTCAGCCTTGCTTTCTCTCTTGCGACTGTTCTTAAGCAATGAGGATTTCCAGTGCCTGAGCAGACACCTCCACACCTGCTGTGACCCAGCTCTGCTGCTTTCTCCTGTCTCCCCTTCCCAGGTACACTTTCATCTGTCTAATGGCACCTCCTGTGCCCTCCCGTCACGCACAGCCTTTGATGTTGGCGCTGTCATGGAGATTTTAGTGCTCTTTTCTGCAACTACTTTACCATTGACTCGTTGTTTCTTTTTCCCCCGTGTGTCTTTTTAATGCATGAACATAAATCTACCCTTACCACGTTCCTTTCTGCTCAGCTTTGTGCTCTCTCAGGAGGTGGGGACAAGCAAGAGGGGGCTGAGCTGCACCTGAGTGTTGTGGATCTGGCTTCTCACAGCACCCAGTGAAGTGAATGCCAAGCAAACCGTGTGGCAGGGACCGTGTGCCTGCTGGCAGGGATGTGTGGAGGAAGGGCTCTCCCCTGGGCTGCAGGCCTGAGCTTTCCCCCTGTACGAGCTCTCAGGGCTGGTTTATGTGCCTCTGCATCCAGCCACTGCTCAGCTGCTGGATTTTCCTTCAAAGAGCTGCTGGGAAAGAGGCCTAAAAAACTGCAGAGATGTCTGCATTAGTTCTGCTGGAAGGGCTGCTAGCCAGAGTGGTGTGACAGATGCCTTTGCCCAGAGAAGGGCTGGTGATTGGCAGAGCCATGGCTGATGTCTGGGTGGTGCTGTGGCTGGCTCAGAGACAGCCAGTCCTCCCATGATTTGCTGTTCAGGGACAGATTTTCAGAGTTATCAGCCTGTACAAACAGGAAATAACAAAAGAAGCAAACAAAAACCGATACCAAGACGGCTCAGTATACTTACAGAAAGAAGGTGCCTTCTCCATGGATGGGTTTGCTGGATCAGCTGAGATGGTGCCTGCTGTATTTCAGACAGCGCTTTCCAGGAGATGGGTTAAAACTGCTGGAAGGTGGCAAATCCTCACAGACATTTATTCACAACTACCTGTGCAAAGGCTTAATCTGCTCTTCCAACACAGCCTTCCTGGGAGAGGAACACAGCAAATGGAGGGAGACTGTGGAGGGCTCAAGGAGATAATGAGGGGGAAAGGGAGCAGAAAAAATGCAGCTCAAATTAGCACATAATCTCAAATTAGCGCTTAATCAGGATTACCAGGAGAGTTTACTGGGTTTCTGAAGATCAGTGCACCATCACCTTTCAGATAGATGCCATCCCAGGTGCTGTGCTGCACTAACAAGAGGAAATGGTTCATCTCTTAAATCACTAATGTGTCTCAATTAAAATGTCTCCCTTAATGATCAGCTGGTTCAAGAAAGAGCAAGGTCTGATCCTGGCCCACCAGACTGGGTTTTACATTGGCTGGTGTGCCAAAGCTGCAGGAAGAGAGGCCTGATGTAGGTGACGGGAGGAAGCATCAATCTTGTCCCTTTGGAGCAGAGATTCTGTGAGGATGGGGGGCACGGGGTGGCTGTAAGGCCTGAGTGCAAGCATCTTCTCAGCTTTTGGGGGGCAAACAGTTGGGTCCTGAAGATAGGAAGTGTTTGACGGACAGAAAGACTGGGGTTCAGCAAGCCAAATCCATTGTGTCGCTGGTTTGGTGGCTTTAGGGAACATATAAAACAGGAAGATGGTAAAATGAATGTACAAAAGATGAGCACAGAGCAGCACCAAAGAAATAACAGCTATTGGGCTGAATAAATAAAAGCCTGAAACTTGACTCAATTCAACTCAACTCAACACAATTCAACTGAAGGCCAGTTCTTGGACTTCCTGGGGGAGGTGGACATTCAAAATCCACTGAGGCCAGGGAGGGGAAGTGTCCCCACTGGTGTGTCATGCTGGAACACTGTTGGGTAGGTGCCACTGGCAGGGCCCTGAGCTCCACGGTGGTGGCACATGGCAGGAATATTTCCCCATCAGCTTCCCCAGTGGCGAGTGCCTTGATTCATCACAGGAGGGACGCTGCTGCCTGCATCCCAAACCATGGTCCTGAGCCTGGGCACTGGCAGCGGGAAGAGCCCACTCTTGGAAAAGCCTGGTGTGAGAACTTGCACAGCACCACAGAGAGGAGACCTCTGGTGAGACAGCAGGGAGCTGAGAACAGGGAATGGCAGGTGGCACCAGGAGCTGCCTGGCTCTGCATCCAGGGCAAGGCTGGGGCACACCCGGGTTCCCTCAGAGCCCAGCAGGGAGACGGTCGAGCAGGAGTGGCACCGTGTCCTCCTCCCCCTGTGCTGGCCCTGGCCAGGGCTTCTTGCCCCCAGCTGGGGCCTAAAAACGGATCTCAAGTGTTTCATTTGCAAACCTTTAACAAAGATCACGCTGACATGCAAATAGGAGAATGGCAAAACAATACGTGACAGCCAGCTTGCTTCTCTTCTCTGGAAAACTCAGATGTTTTCTTGTCATAAAGCTGCTCATTCTTCCTCTTAACATAAACATCGTAATGGGAATAAAATGGTTCTCTTTTGTAAAATGCAGTGTGTTGGTGGTTAAGCAAAATTAATATTTTGTAAAGCAAGTGAAGGAGAAAGGCACCTTTCTGACAAATTGTGTGCGCAAAGAAATGGTTGGTTTATGTTCTGAACAAATTGATTTCACTTTTCTAGATGCTGACCCAGATGCAAAGCAGTGTCCTGGGGCGCTCAGAAGGGAAATGGTTAAGAAAGGGAGCATGGTGGCAGCCCTGGCGGCCCCGCCCCGGAGAGAAGGGATGTTTGGTAATGCTCACACCTTGTGCCTTCACACAGCTGCCCTGGAGGCAGATAAACATCCTGTGCCTGTCTGGACAGAGCGACCTGCGCTGCTGGAAGGCGTCCCTGCCCACGGCAGCGGGTGGAACGAGATGAACATTAAGGGCCCTTCAAAGCCAAATTCCGAGAGTCTGTGATTTGATAAATCATTAATCCCAAATAAGCTGCGGTAATTGTGTGTTATCACTCACATCAACAGTCTGACTGATTTTTGTGGGACTGTCAGGATGGTCAAAGCTTGTCAGTGTCAATTTTAGCTTCAGAATAATATTCATATTAGTGATCTCCAAGAAACAGAATGGAACTGCTCTGTTTGGTAGAAGTGAGGAGACAAAATTTAGTTGGAATTTTTGTCTTCTCTTGCTGGTGATTTTTTTTCTTTTAAATTGGAAAAGTGCCTATACCGTAGGCCCTGAGCAGCAGTAAGGAATCTCCTGTTGAGATAAACGGGAATTACGTTTTTGGCATCCGTTCCCGAGTTGCTCAATGAATTCCATCGCATTTTACAGCAAAAACTGTTCTTCAGCACAAGCCCTTCCTGTTCCAGACCTTGGAGTGGGGAATGTGCAGATTAAGGCATTATTTTGACTACAATCTAAAGACCTTGTAGAAAAGTTGAAAAAATTCCAAGGTGCTGCCAGTGATTTTTCTGGGGACAAGATTAATATTTGCTGGATTTGCTGTATCCTTTTAACTGCTGCTTTCCTCCTCCTTTCAGTAAATAAATCTGCCTATTAGTTAAACAAACTGACTCTGATAGAAACCAAACACAAGAAATGTATTAACAATAATCTGCTGTTCTTAAAATAGAAAGGCAATAGTGCAGAGAGCCCGTGGGTTCCGGCGGGTGCTGCTGCTCCGAGAGGAGATCCTCCGAGAGGAGATCCTCCGGGATCCTCCGGGGTGCTCCGGGATGCTCCGGGATGCTGCTGATCCTGCGGGAGAGCATCGCGGGCTGGGGCAAACCCCAAGAGCTGCAGAGCTGCCTGCGAACTGCAGCGTGTCGCGACAGCCACGACACCCTGCCGTGCTGCAGGGACAGGACAGGACAGTGCCACCCCTGCACCGTGCCATGGGGACAGGGCAGGACAGGGCAGGACAGGACAGGACAGGACAGGGCAGGACAGGACAGGACAGGACAGGACAGGACAG